>WNYA01000419.1:0-81323 GCA_019512145.1 Engystomops pustulosus
AAAGTATGAAAATGTTACAGGTGTCAGAATATAGTACATGTAAAGGCAGCATATTTTTGCATAGGTTTTTAGAGACATAAAGACAAAAATAATCTAATCTGGTATAAAAATTTGGTATATCCATGCTATCATATGTCTCTGTTAATAGTAAAATAAAAAAGGCTTTTAGAATGAGGAGGTCTCTTTGTGTGACCATCAGTGTTTGTGTTGTGAATTGTAGCCTTCCAAAGGGCTTGTTAGTGTGTTGTGATATTAAAATGACTTGATTTCTAAGTAAACTCATTTACGATCACCCACTCTCTTTTGACGGTTGTCGTGCGTCCGTCTTTTGATGTCCCTGCTGTTTCCCCTGCTCCTTCACAGATCACAGAAGCAGAATGGATCTACAGATGTAAGACACTGCTTGAAACCCTTGGTAGAAGGAAGTTTACCCAGAAGGTAAACGGTAGAAGAAGTTTATTTCCGAATCTTCTTTCCTTACTATATAGCCCTGAACAACCTCTATGTGCTGCCTCTATAAACCCGCTGGTCATGTGATCACAATGAGGGAAATGGTTAAGCAGAACTGCTGGGATTTATCAGACCCACTACAGCTCTTCTGAGAATTTCTGCCCCTACAGAGTGTTGGTTGGGCGGTATGGAAGCGTGTGAGACCCCAGGTGTACATGATAATAAAAGGGAACCTGTCATCAGTTGAACAGCTTCTAGATCATGTTCCCCTCATGCCTCAGTGTGGTGGCATCATCCAGAAAATCGACACTGAAGTGAAATGTAAGCTAGATGTATAAAGTCAGGGGGGCGGAGAGTTTAACACTAAAGTCAAGCTCTCCCTGCCTCTGAACACCTCCTGTTGCACCGGACTTCAGGAGATCAGGTGAATAATGTCCCTGGCCACAGGACCATCAATTGCAATGAATTGAATGTAAATTGTTAAACTCTCCGCCTCCTTGACTTCATAAAACATGAAAGAAACATCATCTTGAAGCTGCTCACCTGCTTGACAATATTGTGTTTCCTAATCTTCCTTCAATGCCATCTCTCTTTAAGACAATTTTGCTAGAAGAAATACGCATATGGATAGTGTACCATATTCTTTATTCTTCCAGGGCGTTTGTGAGTATATTTTTAAATAAAATTTTAAACTATAAAGAATATACTACACTATCCATACGCGTATTTCTTCTAGTCAAATTGTCTTAAAGAGTTAAAGAGAGATGGCAATGAAGGAGGATTAGGAAATGTTGGTCTGAATTGTGACCTATTCTTGTTGGATTCATAAGAATTTATAAAGGACTGTCGGAGCTCCAGTCAGAGAATTTCTCTCTTTCTTTTGTTTTAATTGTGGGACTGTTTGTGGACCATTCCTGAGGCATTGTTAGCTCCTAGGAGCCAAGTGTGCAACACATTGGGGCAGATTTATCAAGTGTCTGAAAGTCAGAATATTTCTAGTTGCCCATGGCAACCAATCACAGCTCCCCTTTAAAATATTCATGAGCACTGGTAAAAAAAACTTTTTATATTTGTTAACATTTATTTTAACCTTGGTGTCACAAAAAAAATGCCTCCATTTTTTTAATGTAGCAATTAAAAAAATTAAATTATGAACCACAATTTTTATTATGCCTGGTCATTAAAGTCTTTTCAGGCCTTGTCACCAAGATGTGCCTATTGATATGGAGCACTTTATCCTGGCACCTCAGTGCTCCATCTCCAGCAATGCCCCACTACACTGCCACCACCCATCACATTCCCTCAACCTTCCCCTTAGGGGACATCACGTCACTCATGGGTCAAGCAAAATGTGGATCCAGAGCCCAAAGCACTTCAACCTAATTTTCATATTTCTGAGATGAGATTACAAAAATAATAACAAAGGTATAGGTGGCATGTGTGGCCATAGTCCTACATAACATAGCAATCAGTTTGGGTAGGTAAATCATAGTGACAAATTCCCTTTAAGACATTAGGGAGACACATAACTGTTTGTATAGTTTTGTGAAAGTGGTAACTAAAGACAACCCTCCTGTTGCCAATTACAATACTAATAATTAGTGGGGAAGAATTCTATTGTTGAATTATTTTTGAGGAGCTTTCCGGTCTGAATTTCAGCCTATGCTGCAAGTACTAGAGGTGTAAATTTGCCCCCATGCTGGCTTTTCTGCATTCATCACACATTTTCGGTTGCCATCAACACATCTTCCATTTGTACGTGTTTCTTGTCTTGGGTCTTCACTCGGATCAATCATTTTTTTTCCTCATTGCTCCTAACATCACATAATAAGATAAATTTATTTAAAAAAATATAATTTGTTTTTCAAATCTGTGTTTTTCCTTCTTTGCAGACAAATAATTATTTTTACAATGCTTACTGTGCTATTATACTATAAATTATTACATAATATCTGAAGAAATTGAAATAACAGATGATTGTGAAGCAGAATATTCACAGCAGATGGTATTTTAGTGTAAGGAGGGTAAATAAGGAGAGTAAATCTTCTAAAACACTGCTAGATAAAGTTCTGTCTCCAGATCTGACATATTGGGGGTCATTTACTAAGGGCCCGATACGGGTTTTCCCGACGTGTTACCCAAATATTTCCGATTTGCGCCGATTGTACCTGAATTGCCCCGGGATTTTGGCGCACGCGATCGGATTGTGGCGCATCTGCGCCGGCATGCGCGCAACGGAAATCGGGGGGCGTGGCCGGGCGAAAAACCCGACGGATTCGGAAAAACCGCCGCATTTTTAAAAAAAATTGTGTCGCGAAAATTTCACTCACCTTCATCCAGGATAGGCCAGTGTATTTCGAGGCATTCCAGCGGACTTCAGCGCAGCAGCGCCACCTGGTGGACGGCGGAGGAACTACCATCATAAATCCCGGGCGGACCCGAATCCAGCGCAGAGAACGCGCCGCTGGATCGCGAATGGACCGGGTAAGTAAATCTGCCCCATTGTTTAGTACACTGAACCTTGTGCTAATTGCAACTTAATAAAGACTTTTACAGAGAAAAGAAGCGTATCAAACCAATCTATAAAGGTGAAATATGATATTATTTATATCAGATTTACAGTATAAGAACACGCTGTCCTCTGTGACTCGGGTACTACAGGTAGGATTGTTGATCTGTTTAAGGTTGAGTTCCATGCACCTGACCCATAGAGGTCTATGACAACCAGTCATGGTGCGGTGATCACACAATGGGGCACATTTACTAAGGGTCCGCGGACCGCATTTCCGTCAGGTTTCCCAACTATTTCCGATTTGCGCCGCATTTAACAGGGGTTTTTGGCGCTCGCGATCGGATTTTGGCGCAATGGAGTCGTCAGACAACTTGACTGATTCGGACTGAGCGCGGGATTAAAAATTCAAATTGTGTCGCAAGACAATGCACTCACATACACCAGGAAGAAGATGGTGAACTCCGGTGAACCTCAGCAGGGAAGCGACACATCCGGGATATTGGACGCACGATCTTGGTGAATCGCGTCGGACTTCATCCGGGGATCGCGACAGGACCGGGTAAGTAAATGTGCCTCAGTGTCTCTTCGCAATGTGACAGATGCGGGTGGCCGCACAATGTATAGAGAAGGTCCTACATCTGGATCAATCTGTGGCGCAGCCACCCATCTTCCTATGAAGGAGGGGGTGAAGAGCAATCACTCCCCCTCCCTTCTCCATTTGGCCATGTTCTTTGCCCAGGTTCCGGTCCGGGTGAGCACATGCTCATGTGTTTGGGGTCTAAAGATCTAAGGGTGTGGTGCAATACTTTCTACTAATCATTGTTATTAAGTGCCAGATGTTTCCTCCCAGTAGATAAGTGAATTTTCTGAGCCACAAACAGCACATTGTGGACCCACTGTGCCACCTAGATGATTTGGATATGGGCTACTCCCAAGGGTGTTTACAAAATGTCCCCATCATTAGTGAGGAGTGGACCTAAACCGCATCGATTGGATCTGTGCCGAACACTGCAGTTTCAGGTCCCGGAACCCGAACTTTAGTTCTGTTTCTGCTCGCCCCTTCACATTCATTTGAATGGTGCTGGCTTTTTTTTCCAGTGACAGTTAACACCCACAATCTGTTCAAGTACTGATCACTGGTGTTACTGGGGGGTTGGGTCCTGGCTAAGGACTTATTTTTAAGGTTTTTTGAAGTATATAAACTTTAACAGGTCTGCTCATCAGCACCCATCATGCTTTTATCCTTATGAAGCAAATTGGTCTTTACTACAAAGTTGCTACATCTCGAAGTTCTCCCAGTGTAGGCAACACCAGAGGTCAGGCAAGGGTAATTCAGAGAAAATCCAAGTTCAGGACAGGCAGCAGACAAACAAGCTCCAGAATACAAGCAATAGCATAGGTACAGCATAAGACAGGTAGATCGAGATCAGGCCAAGACAGTAAAAAGCAAAAATTTAATTAAAAAAGTCAGGTTTTAGAATCAGAATTGTAGTCTTTAAATGGAGCTGGAGTCAGAATACAGAAATACAGATCCAGATCCTGCATCAGGTGCAAAGAGGATTCTGTCGGTGATGCAGTTTTATGAGGCATGAATTAGGTAGATTTCCTTTAAATATGAATAATCAAAGTCCCATTCAGTAAACTCTGCAACACCTACATATCTAATCACTTTCTTACCATTTCGACACCCATAAAAATGTCAATAAAAGTAATTAAAAAGTCACAATTTTCCTAAAAGTGTCCAGACAATGATCTGAAACTTGTCTAATGAGTCAGTTTTCTACATGGATTTTAGAAGGAATTGGGCAAGCACATAATGAAGATCACACAAGTATAAATGTATTAAAAATATTTTTTTAACTTGTTTTTACTTGTTTGAATCTATATTTGTTTGAACAAATACAGGAATAAAGAATAAAGATGCGATTCATGGTTATCCTGTCAGTTGCGTACAATACAAAATGTATACAATAAAATAATTAGCAGAAACAATAGAACAAATCAAAAAATGCTAATGGTGGAATATGCAGATACAACAGGGTACTTCAAAGAAATAGAATGAACATATCAGTGCAGAATGTTTATTAAAATAGGGCTCCCGGGACACTCCATCTCCCCCCCCCCTTCACATCTCATCCCCAACCATTGAATAATTACATATGGACATATTAATGAAAGGATAAAGAGTTGAGGGAATTGAATTGGTGGAGAAAAGCGTAAAAAAATTGTTCTCAATCCTGAATTTTGCAGGGGAACCTTAGGCAAGATCGAGTGGCGGTGTGGATTAGTCCTTCTTTTGTCAACACGTTGGAGTTCGACTTGTATTCTCGTCAGATTTGAACTCTAAGGAGTTGATCATTGATAAAATATTTTAATATTGTTTGGACTATGGGAGTTGTTGCACAGTCTTGCCCCCTTGACCAGTTCCTCCTCCGTTGAACATTTTTGAGGGATTCATGTGTTCTATTACTTAGAAGAGGACTACATCATCTACATCTATACCGACAATCAGTTTATTCTGTAACAATATAATAGCCCAGGAATATTACAACCAAGGAATATTTTACTAGTTGGAAATAGAATAAAATAAAGTTAAAATAAAGTTAAAACATTATAATTAAAAGAAAATTCCCATAAAAATATATGGATCTCATCAGCTTTTCTTTCAATTCCCATCTTCAGGGCATTTACTATGTTTTTGCCTGCACAATATATAACTTGTTACAAAGAGAAATAACAGGTCACCGGATTAGTTTTAGTTCTGTCCTAATAGTCGTGTTGACTCCATATATCACCTCTACCTTTTACCAATCATCATCTAATTGCATTTTATATCAAGTAAAGCAGGACATAAATTTCCGCGGACACCAGAGACCTTATACCTTAACACAAAACATCTTCATTAACATTTTCAGGGCTCAGCACAAAACTATATTCAAGTTTTATTAATGTATCTTAATTTCCTCGAACGTGTTTTGTAACATAAATATTTCATCCCCTTATAAACATGCAATCACTTTTGGTCTTCCTGTTACTCTTTCAAAGCTTTATTGACTAAATGAAAATGTACAACTAATTACTTTTTGGTCCCTTGGGCTACCCTACCACAGTTTTTAATCTTCAGCTTGTCCTGAAATCACATCAGAGCAGAAGGCGTTGTGCCTTTTTTGGCTATTCATACACTAGCAGCAGTACTAATTGTCTGTCGTAACACTATGGGGTATATTCATCAAAGGTTCTTATTCTTCTAACGTGAGATAAATAAAATGCCCTGCTCTTGTATTCTGCTAGGCTTATTCCTTAATGTCTTTGAAATATGACATAGCTTGATGAATAGGTTATGCAGAAGATAGGTAGAAGCTTTGAGCATTGTGTAAGTAAAGCCCTTTTATTGGTGAAAGGGTAACCTTGAAGTAAGGTCACCTGCGCCTTACTTAGCTTTCATAAAAATGTGGGAAGAATAAAGAGGTGGCATAAATCATATTATTACTACATGGATCTGATCATACAGTACACATGTTGAGGAGATCTGATATAACACAGAGCAAAATACTGTGAAGTATATAGAGGTATAGTATATGTAGCATGTATCAAATGTATAATCTACATAAGGAAATCTTATGCTTAACTAAAAATTTAGAAAAAATGCAAGCAGAAAGTGTCATGACTTAAGATGAGTGAAACCCCAGGGATTTGTTTCAGGTCTGATCCAGCCATCTGATTCATTTCAATTCAAATAATTTTGTTCACAATCGAAAGTGCTCAATTCTCCTCAAAAATCTGTTTCTTAAAAAAAATGTCAAGATCGGAAAAGTGTAGCTGCTTACAGGTAGCGGAATGTAAGAGAAGCATTTTTATTAGCTAATGGAGAGCAAGGAGCCCATTAAATGATTTTGGATAAGTCCCAAACCTTTCTCTGGCTCTTTCTTGTATGACATTCCAACACACAGTTTTACGAATAGTAAGGGTGATTATTGGGACTGACCACATTGTTGAGGCATCCAATGCACTTTAAGGACGAGCACTCTATAATAAAGTCTGGACACTAGTATATTCCTTAACCAATAGTTACAGACATTTGTTTTATATTAGGGTAGGCAACAAATAGGGGCTTATTTACTAATGGTCGCGGATCACCCCTTTGTCAGACATTTTCGGGATAAGCAAAGCTTGGACAGGTATTTATCAGGTGTTTGCGCTGGGATTGTGACACACATGATTGGAATTCGGAGCAGCAGCGCTTGTTTCCATGCAACACAAATTGGGGGGCATGCTGCTCCGACTGATGATCCGACTGATCTGGACTGAGCGCGGGATTTCACTTTCAAATTGCGTCGCAAGACAATGCGCTTACATGCACCAGGAAGAAGAAGGTGAACTCCGGTGGACCTGAGCGGGAAAGCGACACATGCAGGATATCATGGCGTCAGAGTGCATGCGGACCGGTAAATAATTGTGCCCATAGTGTCCCCCCTGCAAACATATAATAAGCAACTCTATCAAATAATATCCAAAACACACAGAGTAATCTGGTCTAAATAATCAATTTGTATTAAAAAAATTAAGATAAAAAACTATATATCCCAAGCAATATATTTAAACAGGTCAAGAATAGGACTCCAAATAATTATATTGCCATCAGACCAATGGTACATATGGGAGTGTGCAAGTAGCTATATAAATGCATCAAGCATCTTAATAAACTTGTAAATAGTAGTGAATCCTGGGAACAACACTATCAATACATCAAAAAATAGAAGGATCAGTATCCATATATACTTAGGATACTCATAGTATCCCTACCATAACATCATTGAACATACCCATTTTGAACTTCTATTCCAGGTCGTTCCCTTCGCTTCCTCAGGGGGCATGACTAATATATTCCTTGTCTAGCAGCCTTGATTGATTTCTATAACACCCAAGTGCCTCATGTGAACTCTGGCCTGTAACAGTTAATCCGCTATAATGGACAGAATATCTTCCCAATCTCTTTGCTGCCCTGTCTGATGTCAGAAAACTGATTCAATTATCTTCTGGACCTAGGCTCTGGCATTTCATAAAAGGTTTTGTGAACTAGTGTCCTTTGCCTGTTTCTCTGACTATCGTTTTGCCTAGTGATTTTGTACTGCATTGTCCTCTTGATAGTGACCCATATTTGGTGACTGTCTCTGTTTGTATTGTCTTGTCTTTTTCTCAGCGTTTAGTGCAGGAAGGGTGCATCAAACAGTCGTCTACCTATCACTTAGAATAGGCCAGGCAATCAGGCCGTAAGGGTTTGGAAAGGGGTTTAGTCTTAGTGCCTACCATCTTTGTCTGTTTTAGCAGTCTGTTCTCTGATTTAGCATCCCATAATAAGTATTCTGCATGGCATCAGGAAAAATACCTGTAAAACCTTGTACACTAAAAGTGTCCAGTGGTACCAATATTACAACATGCAGATATGGTACATTCGAATATAATTCTGCAAATAGACAGCTTCGTTCATTACTGGAATATTTAAATTATTCTTTACTTTCAAAAGCAAAACACACCCATATACAGTACATCCATTAGTACCTACAAGCAGAGAAGTGTAGATTTTTGTCTTGCTATAATAACCAATAGAACCCATCCACTCACACATGGTGATGACATTTTTATTGGTATACAATGTAGAATGGTCATGGATCAAAAAAGTTATCATTGTTCTTAACCTGTCCTAAGAAGTAAATGAATGGTTGCTAAACAGCTAAAGATGAGTTTTTGCTTTGAGGGTCTTGTGGGACTTATTATATTGTAATATCATGGAACCACTGTAGGGTCCTCTAGTACTCTGGTAAATGGAAGAAGATGTGGCTGAATAGGAGCTACCAGAGGTCAAGCAACTTAAAATGGACATTATACAGAATCCTATGAGATATATATGTTCTTAACAAATAGAACATTGTATTCCAATTCGCTAGGCTAGCAAACTGTGGGCTAGCCTGAAAAAAAATACATAACATTTTTGAAGATGGGACATAGCTTTCTGACCCTTTTGACCCTTTTATTAAATTGTACCAAAATTATGTCTCTCTCGGTGCCACCAGTTCTACACAGTACTAGTACCAGATGTTTGGCCACATTGAGTTAGGCTATCCATACTTTCAATATTCCTTTTAAATGAACCACATAAAAGAGAGTATGCTCTCAAGAGTTAATACTGCTGCTATTAGAGTCCTTAGGTGTGGAGAAGAGAGGAATTGTGAAGTTGGAATACAATTGGTGGTGCAGTCGGAAGGCATCAAACACTTACTGTGCATTGTTGAACAAACTCAACATCATCATGGTTAGCAAATGTATATAAATGATATGGCCTGACATTACAGTAATCAGAGCTGTGTTTTATAATGAGCCATGTAGCTGTGCAACATCACATGACCATGGACTGTTCTTATTCACAGGAAGTAAACAATTAAGCTTCCTGCTGAATGACAGCAAGCAGAAATCTCAAAAACTGTGAGTGCTTGATAAAGAAAGTATATTCAAAATTTGTATTACTTTTTGTGGTAAAATTATGAAATATGGCCATGATTAATTGAGTGAAACCCCCTTCAGTCACTTTATAAGCTTTAAAACTAGGACAGAGATGGGTTGTCTGTGTGTGAGTATTCCCTGCTGGAAAAAGGATTGAAAGAACAGAAGGGTCTTGTAATCAAGTAAATAAATACCTATCCACTAGGTCAAATGCCACATGGAAGGTGGTGGATATCTGCTATTTCATTAGTAAAGCTATTTGTTTGATCCCCTTGTGTCATATGTATATTGTTTTATAACCTGACAATATGTTTTTATGTATGCACTGTAATTTTTGTATATTCAATTTTAAAACTTAATAAGTCTCATCTTGTGGCCTTTGAGAATCAAAGTTCCTGAAGAGATAGCAATAATGGGATTTATTGTTGGTAATTGTTTAGAGGATTGTGCAAATTTTAAATCTGTAATTTGAGTTTCTGAATTGTTGTGGGACCTTTTTACATAGGAGCCTACTTGCCTTATTAATATTAATTATTGATAGAAAAGTAGGTAATGCTGGTGAGTGAGTGCCAGGACTTTGAGAGTAAAGTACATGGTAAAAGCTCCACCTTGCGTAGGTGTACAGGGATTATGTGCTATAGTTGAGGTTCTATAGTATAGGTGCACCCTGTGATGTCATTCGAGAGTGAGAGTTTGGTCCCACTTTTCATTACACAAACAATATCAATTTTTTTCCCATAGTGAATGACAATTTTTGTAGAGTACTACCAAACCACATGTTATCAAATCCCTTTTTTCAATATGCAATAATAAGAATATCCTCTTTATAATAAATAAACCATTATTGTCAAATTATTCATATAATTGTAAGAATAAATTAGGTAAAGACATTATTTTGAGCTTACAGGCTTTGTCACATAACTTCTAAAGTCTCACTAGTCTCATTTTGCAGAAGAACAAAGCTCAGGCATTAAACATGACCACTCCATGCCTCATGACTGATGGTACCATTGATATTGATATAAAACGACGGCCTGCCTTCACCACTAAATCACAGAGTACGCAGGAAGAAAAATCTTTATGGATAACATCTCACAGCAGGATCAGGCCATCATTTATATACATAAAACTGGATGACAAAACTAATATCTCAGGCAAGGAGATGCAGATTGTATCCTGCAGTGTAAGCATATTGCCTACCTAACAAACTTACGGTAGTGTACCTTTGACATTGACCGTGACCATACAGTGTTCTTTTTATACTTTAACATGGGTCTTAAAATGAAGGTTATTTCATGGACAAGGGAATCCTATAAAGTTGTTAATCTTCATAATTTAAATTTCCAGTAACACCAAACGACAGGGATCCCCGTAATCGTACCATTTTATATTTTATTGTAATCACAATCATGCAACCTTTATTTGTTTTTTTTTTTTTTTTGGTGCACATATTATACTGCCGTAAGCCAAATAGATTATGTCTGTGCACCACATTAATCTATACACTGTAGAAATCAACAGCTTTTGGAAACACCACAGTTGTATCCTATAGCATAGGTAATAAATCCTTCTCATACTTTCAAACACTTCCAAATGGGGTAAAACTGTTAAAAAAACAAGTACAGCATTTTCTTACAGAGTTTACTCATCCATTGCAAATACATTGCATAAGGTTTTTTTTTGTAACATCATCCAGCATTTTGACATGGCACCTCTGCTCTGACTACTACCGCCTGCCTGGACACCCACCTGTCCTCTGTACCAGTGTCTAATACAGCACTAGACAGGGGTTGGATTGGTGTCCAGGTGGTTGTCAGGCACCTGGAAGTTGTTGGAGAGGAGGTGCCGTTTCCCTGTAAACAAACAGGAACACGGCACCGAGGGATGCTGATACAGAAAAGGGTAAATAGAGGTTTATTTTTCTGCACATAATTATTTTTATTTCACTTTTTACTGTATTTTTAGACCCGAGGGATTACTCCTACCATATACTGCAGTAATAATGTATTTGCAGTATATGTTAGTAAATGTCAGCAGCATTAACATCTGCAATCAGTGCCAGCACAATGCACAATACAGCAAACATCCATCATTATTGGTATTTTGTCAGATTGGGTTCATGTTACCAGTGGGGTGCCACATAGGTAAGTTTTGAGGCAACTTCTTTTAAATAATTGTATTAATGTTTACAAAGTAGAGTTTCAATACTTGCACATGATACTAAGCTCTGTAAAGTGATAAATACAGAGGAGGATAGTATCAGATTACAGAAGGATTTTTGGAAACTGGAGGCCTGGGCTGACAAATGGCAGATGAGGTTTAATTTAGATAAATATAAAGTTATGCACTTTAGTTGAGGAAATAAAAATTATAATTATGTGTTAAATGATTAATTTCTTGGTTAAACTAAAAGAGAAAAAGACTGGTGGATAGTAAACTCTGCTGCTACAGCAAATGCCATTATGGGATGTATCAAGAGAGGAATAGAGCAACCAAAATTATTAGGGGAATAGATTACAAGGACAGATTACAAAATGTAAATAAAGTTTAAATTAAAAAAAAGGGGGAGTCCTCATTACAATGTACAAATACTTAAATGGGCAGTACAAGGATCTCTCCAAAGATCTTTTTATACCTAGGCCAGTGACCAGGACAATGGGGCATCCTCTACGCCTAGAGGAGAAGCAGTTCTACCATTGACGCCAATTCTTTACTGTGAGAGCAGTGAAACTATGGTACTCTCTGCCACAAGATGTTGTAATGGCTGATAATTTGAACATGTTCAAGAGGGGCTTGGATGCCTTTCTAAAGACCAATAATATCACATTTTATGGGAATAAAACTTTTTGTTAGTAGATTCTGTTGATCCAGGGAGTTATTGTGACCACCATATTAGGGACCAGGAAGGAATTTTTCCCTCATATGGGCCAACTGGCATCAGCCTTGCAAGATTTTTACCTTCTTCTGGATCAACACAATATAATGTATAGGTTGGACTTGATGTCTTTCTCTAACCTTTTTTACTATCATACTATGTATGAAGAGAGCTCAGCACATCTTCATGAAATATGATGCAAGAAGTCCCTGCCTGCTTGATGAACAGCAGCGACAGACTGCAACATTTGCCAGTCTTCCTTATTTATTTGTGAATCAGCAAAAATTGATAAAAAAATCGACACACAGACAAGATGTCCATTGTTGCGGACATGTTTTGTTGACATAAAAACGTACCACTGGTCAACTGTCTTCTGTTTTGTTGATCATTAAAATAAAACTGGAACTTTTCTGGCCTATGAAAAATAAAGACAATCGTCCAGCACAATCCACTGTCCAAACGGGGGATAGAGACAAAATCCTTCTTTATTGTAGGTTAAAATCCATAAATCTCAACATGGAGCATAGTAACTAGCAAGACCAAAACTGTCTATGGGCCAACAATAAGCCTGTAGTAGAAATTAAAAAGTACATACTGACAATAATGAAACATGATTGGGGCTCAATGTTGTAATTACGATTCTTTGCTTCCTTTGACAATGGAAACCTGCAAAACAAGGCAAAATGGATTTAAACAAAAAAGAAAACTTTATGCCCTACAAAGGCTGAAGCTTGAACATCAGGGAACCTTCCAACAGGGCCATGTTTCCAAGCACATCTGAAAGCCCACCAAGCCTTGGTTTGAGAAGAAGTCCTAGACAGAGGCATGCATATCCCTAAATTTTATGAACTAATGGTTATTATTTATAAAAAAAATGAGCTAAGAGTTTTCTGGAATATTCTAGCAGGTGGAGTCTGTCCACACATCACATTGCTGGTCATTACAGAAGAAGGTACTCTACAAATTACCAACACCTCTACAACAAACTTAATTTGCAGTGGGAGTTTGATTGCAAATGCAAGACGTTATTGGAATGATTTGCTGAATTGGAATGAATCTTTAAGATTTGCTATAGGCAAATTCCTCAAAATGGAGACTGTTATTCACCTCATAGTAATAGTAATAATAACTCTTTTATTTATATTTTGCAATCAAATTCCGCAGCGGTACCCATAGCTGAGGGTGGGGGAATGGGTGAGGAAAAAATGTAAAAAATTTGTGAAACATTCCAGAAAATTTAAAAGAAAAAGAAAGGAGCTATTTATTAATAATCACCAAAAAGAAAAATGTGGTCAGCTCACCCTGATAACGTGGCTCGTAGCCCCTGGAACCATCCGAGCAAGGATCACTCCAGCTTGAGAGTAAAACTATTTGAAAAAAAAGGGAAAAACTCGATCCAGCTTCCAAGTATGCACCATGGGGTGGGTAAAATTTTCAAGGCTTTATTCCATGACTCATGAATAAGGATATTTAGTATCCGAAACGCGTAGACTGTTTCTGCTGTCTGTATCCCTTGGCAATCATGCGTTTTTACGATAGGTAAAATTTTCTAAACTTTATTCCATATCTCCTGGTGCATCCTTGGAAGCTGGATCGAGTTTTTCCCTTTTTTTTCCAAATTTATTAATAATAATCTTTGTTTTAGAGAACAAGTCTGATCGTATACCAATTTCCATCAAGATCAAAGAAAAATGGCTTCAGACTGATTTAATTTGTAACTGATTTGAATCTTTAGAAACATTTATCAAAACATTTAGTTTATTTTTAAATAGAACCAATAAAGTTTTTTTATTTTATAGTATTTTATAGTATAGTATTTTATAGTAATAATAAACAGATTCTATGCAGACCCTGAAGAGGCTGCCTAAAAACAATACTGGCAGTGTATAATATACTACATAACAAGAGTATACAAAAGATAAAATGGCCATATTGGGTATTGCCTCGTCCTAGGTCACGATATAGCGTATATGTGTAGCACAAAAGGTAGTCCCTTGGTTATTAAAAACAATCATATTAATATTAATTTAAAAAAATTATGATTTTTGATTAACCACAAAGAACAAAATAAAAAAAAAAACAATAAAAAAACCATGTCTTTAAAATGTAAACAATAATACTTCAACTTGTCCTATAAAAAACAAGCCTCATATAGGGAAAATGAACTCATTTCTTATTGTAGTGTCTTTATTAGAGATGAGCGAGCACTAAAATGCTCAACTGCTCATTACTCGAGTCAAACTTTTCCCGATGCTCGAGTGCTCGTTTCGAATAACTAACCCCATTGAAGTCAATGGGAGACTCAAGCATTTTTCAAGGGGACCAAAGGGACCTATAAAATGACCCGTGTTAAACATCTGCAATGTGTTCTTCACACGTATTGTTCTTCACATACTATTGTGAAGAACACCATTCGGCACTAATGTCTTCTGTTAAGTTAGCAGATGTACGGAAACATCTGCAATGTGTTCTTCACTAAAGAACACATTGCAGATGTTTCCTTACATCTGCTAAATTATCAGAAGACACGAGTGCAAAGATTCTTCACACATACTGTTCTTCACATACTATTGTGAAGAACACCTTTCTGCAATGTTTTCTTCACTGTGTTCACTGTGTTCTTCACTTAAATTATCATTAATGATCCTGTTCTTCACTGTGGTTCCTTAAGTGAAAGCTAGTACTCGAGCTGGCGAAATACTCGTCTAAGCAACGAGCCGTTTTGAGTACGCTAATACACGAATGTGTATCAAGCTCGGACGAGTATGCTCGCTCATCTCTAGTCTTTATCTTTCTGTATTGCCTTTTTTGTATCTCCTTTTTATATATACTAACATTATTGATTTGTAAAGCGCTACAGATTATTATTATCATTATTATTATTATTATTATTATTATTATTTAGCTGCTACGTTTATTTCATGTCTGACATTCAGTGTTCTGACCCGCCATGGATATAAGCCAGTAAGCAGTTCAGTCACTTTTGATCATACATGAGAGGAACACGTGATGAGCACATATGTAGTCTTCTGTCGCTCAGCTATTTTTGTAGCTTCTGGGTCTGTTCCAAAGCCGTGTCAAAAGACAAGTAAGTCCTACTGGAAATCTGTGTAGCGTAACGTCCTGGAATATGGTTTCACCCTGTAAAATAGAAGCAGGTAACACAGGTCACATCTGTACCCGTCTTCTTGTGTAATTCCTAAAATGGCTCATCTACCAATTTTCCTAAAATTATCCCAAGCTTGTCAGCTATAATTACATTTGTGATGAGCGAAGATGTTGCGTTTGCTTGCCAATGCTCTGGCAGAGGGCCTACTCTCGTCTCTCGGCTAATCTTCCAATCTCTCCGCCTGCCCTCGCTCTCATGCCCTTCACGGCTGGAGTGGGCTATTAGACATGGAGATTATGCAGCTTTGGTAGCCCGGTTTCTTTCTTGCTTATAATACCCCCTGATTTCTCGCCGGAGACTTGATTACACCGAGCTCTTCACAGACATGTAGATCTAGTTAGGGAGATTGCTCAATTTGATGACTTGATTGATACTTTCAGCTATTTCCTCTCTCACAGGTTTAACCCATTGAAAGCTGGCCTGTCCCAGCACAAATCACTTGTGTGTCATCTAGATAAAACAGAAAGTTCCATAACGCAAAATGTCCCCTGTGAACTTTACTTCCACTAATACAATCCAGATACTTTCAATTTCACTAAATTTGAGCTTGATCAACCAGACATTTCTAAGGGCACCCAGCTTACAGATGACCCATAGTTACAGAAGGACCTCTCTGCCCACTGTGACCTCTGATGAAATTCACTGGATGCTTTACTTTACAGCTGGAAGGTGTCTGTTATAAAACTTTATTGATAATATTTGTTCCCATGGCAGCACGCAATATTGAAAATACAATCGTAACAGGTCCAAAAAAAAATTTGGAGTTAAAATGATAAAATATACCTATATTACAACTTACATACAGATTTAATTTAAGATCAAACCTATCTCGTACCTAACCTAGTAACTTCCTGTATTGTACTTTATTACTAAACTTTCAGTACTATAAAACAGATTTATAGTACTTATAGATTTGCCCCTAATACGCCTCCAGGTTCTGAAGATAAAAGACATAATAGTCATGTTTTGTTGCTGCCTTCTGTATCTATCTCACCTAATCTCAAGAAATGTACATTAATAACAAAGTATGCTGGGAAATTGTTTTACATATCAAAACACTACATGGAATCTCAATGAATGAACACAACACAAAAACAGAATACATTGGGGCACATTTACTTTTGCGGCACATTTGGGGCACATTTAGCATGCACCAAAAAACCCTGCTAAATGCGGTGCAAAATGGAAATAGTCGGGAAACCCAACGAAAATGCGGTGTGCGGATCCCTAGTAAATGTGCCCCATTATAATCTTCACTACAGGTGATGTCATTTTTTATTGTTATTGCTTTCATTTCTGACCCAGAACTTTTTGATCTACCAAACACAATTAAAAAAATCTGATTTTGACGAATCAGAAGAGGGAAGTCACAATTTGCTGTCCCTGTCTTTTCCATATTATAAATTAACTATACTGTACAAGTAAAGACCACTATCTTTAGGGGCTGTACAGGTTGTGTCTCCTTCCTGTTCTGATACTAAGGGAAGCACTAATTAATGTTATTGTTTGCATAATGAAAAGTTATACAATTTTCCAATATACGTATATTGTATACAATTCCTCACTGTTTTCTAGATCTCTGCTTGTTTGAATTCTATAGAAAGCTTCTAGGTTTACTTCCAGTGGACAGAAATCTGACCATGGTTCAATACATCACACAGCTCTGATTACTCTCTATGACATAACAAGCTGTGCACATGTGTGACCATGGTCAGATTTCCGTCCACTTTAAGTAAACATAAAAGCTTTCTATAGCAGGACAGCAAGCAGAGATCTAGAAAACCATGATAAATTGATACAGAAAGCATATTGGAAAATTGAATAACTTTTAATTATACAAACAATAACATTTATGCATTTTCTGAAATGGGAACACCTCTTTAAACCCTTTAAATATACATAGGCAGATAGACATAGAAATTGCATTAATGCATTTCAGAGAGTAAAGTTACAAAGCCTTGTTCTTCTCCAAGACGTATCAATGTCTCAAAATAACTCTTCAGGTTGCACACTTTGTCATTGAACGCGAGCAGTGAAAAATACCCCTGGCCTTCCAGCGATCCACCCCCTTCCTGCCCATCCTCTGAATTAATAAGATACACCGGCAATACATTGAATTTTATTGTAATCCATACATTTTTATGTACACCCACTTCCTACACAGCAGCATTTATTATTAAAGGGCACAATGCATTTCTCTACCGCCAAAAAGGTACGTGGTGAGGATTTACATTACAGACGTCGCCCACCCGCCTCCGCCGGGGCGATACATATTCACTGTCATGTTGCAAATTAAACATTTATAGAGGCGTCCACACGTTTGGTTATGTTGAGTGGACCCTGCTGAATTGTGCAGAGGATTTTCTTCTAGCTCTGCTAAACTCTTCTAGCTGCAGACACAGGTTTATGCTGAATCTCTAATAACACAAGCAAGAAAAGATGATGATATATCACTGTATCCTATGCAAAAAATTTGCAAGCTGTGGCATAAAGGCCCCTGTGCCTGAGATTGTGTTTGTGTGTTTTCTGCTTCTAGATCACAGTCTATGGGAGTGGATAATACTTTCTATGTATCGGAGACTCCAGACTTATTGTATTCTCTCTAGGGATCACGTTCTGTTATATAATTGGTGACTAGGATATGGATTTGCATATATCTCCCTATTAAACCATGTTACCATCTTCTTCACACTCTCTGGGGCTTATTTACTAAGGATCCACGGGACTGCGATTCTGTCGGGTTTCGCAAATATTTCCGATGTACGCCGAATTGCCCCATGTTTTTTGCGCACGTGATCGGATTGTGGCGCATCAGTGTCGGCATGCATGCGGCAGAAATCAGGGGGCGTGGCTGTCGGAAGACCCAACGGATTCGGACAAACCGCAGAATTTTAAAAAGAATTTTAATCAAGAACTCACATTCACCAGGAAGAAGGAGGTAAACTCCAGCAAACCCCAGCACAGAAGCGACGGATGCATGCATTGGCTTAGTGATTTGCGGCATACCCAAATCCACAGCGGACAGTGCACCGCGGGATCGCAACAGGACCTGGTAAGTAAATCTGCCCCAATACATTATTGATTCTTCTGTCTTTTTATACATGTATTTGAGATATTAATTGGAGGAGAAGATCTTTACATACACTAAGAGACTGACGTGTCTTGGTTTCATGTTCAAGTTCCTGGTACCAGGACAACCATGAAATATTTAATTTGAAAGTCGCCTGTACAACTGATAAGGGCGGTAAGGCCCTAGATAAAAATCTCTAACACGGCACAGTGCAATGTTGTCGAACAATACATTTTCGGGATCTCCTCCAGACTGGCTAAGTAAATTTGCCCCATTGGGGGTCATTTACTAAGGGCCCGATTCGCGTTTTCCCGACGTGTTATGGTCCCCTTGAAAAATGCTCGAGTCTCCCATTGACTTCAATGGGGCTCGTTATTCGAGACGAGCACTCGAGCATCGGGAAAAGTTCGTCTCGAATAACGAGTACCCGAGCATTTTAGTGCTCGCTCATCACTAGTCAATATCAATGTATTTCCCCAGGTTTTGTGTTTTGGGTCATCTTATACGGATCCTGCTATGACAGCCATGAATCCCTCGCTTAGGGTCTTGGCTGTCATAGCAACTGTCTGGTGCCTTCCGAAGACATAACAGGGGGCACCAGCTGTATCAAAGATGGAAGCCCCAACGCCGCACTGCCACTTAAGTGCCACCATCACATCTGATGGCAGCACTTAAGGGGTTAACATTGTGGGTGTTGAGTGTTGGCTTCTTAATGCAGCTTATACCCACTAGGCACATTTACTTACCCTACCCATTCTGAGGAAGGATGAAAGTTCCTAACACCAGATGTGTAATATGCTCGATGGCACCAATTGTACTCAAGAATGTCATCAGGTAATATGGACAAGCTACATGTTCACGAAAACTCTGGCTGTGTGCTAATTGTTGTTTCAATGGTTTGCAGCTGGCCCCATGTATTTCAATGGGTACATACACGCGGATGTGGTTTCTATGGAAAACAGCAGCAGTGTGGTCTAGGTACCCAAACTCGAAACTACTAACACCTGTGACTGATAACTCCAGTAATATATGTTACCTGCTGGAGGTGACCCTGAACTCTGAACCCAAACTTCTGGCTAAAGTCCTGGTTTGGGGACCTGAATTTTCAATATTCAGCCTGATCAGAACAGTGCAGTTCAGATCCACTTATCCCTAATAATGAACCCAACCAGTGCAAACACCAACAAATACCAAAGCAGTAGAGATGAGCGAGCACTAAAATGCTCGGGTGCTCGTTATTCGAGACAAACTTTTTTTTTTTTAAACTCAGTTTTATTAATGAATGCATGGATCAGGTTACATACATATAGTATTCATAAGATATAAAATATGACAGTATTCCAGTGTACAAGTAACCTGATATGCAAAAATATTTGACATTATCGATCAATTCAAACAATTAAAAAAACAAACTAACACTAACTAGACATAACACGCTTGCTACTTCTAGTACTCAGTATTTGGATTATCGGTTTTTAATGTGTGATTAGGTCAGGTTAAGATAGAGAGGGTTTAAGAGCCAGGCTACGCACCTCAGGTCAGTAAAAGATATATCAGAGATCCAGGCTTCTAGTTATGCAATTAGGGCTCATGCCAAGTTTCTGATGGCATCAGAGAGGTCCCGCGAATCAAGAGCTGTGTCAGTTGAATCACACCATCTATCCCATATTTTATTAAATTTTGCAGGACATTTCCTGTGTTTGAAAACTACCTTTTCATATGGAATGATGGTATTAATTAAGTTTTTCCACATATTTGTGGTGGGGGGCCTAGAGTCCATCCACCTTAGAACAATGGATTTCCTGGCTAAAAATAGGGTCTCTCGAAGTAGAATTCTCTCATAATGGGTCCACAGCTCCTCATCCAACAACCCAAACAGACACACCTCTGGGGAATGCGCTATGGGTCTCTCTAATACCAAAGATAATAAGGTAGTGACCTCCTCCCAGAATTTCTGAATGGTGGGGCATTCCCACATCATGTGGTGAAATGCCGCCGGCGTCTGTCTACATCTGTGACATTCTGGAGCCGGTATACGCCCCATTTTGAAGAGTCTCAGGGGGGTAAAATAACTTTGATGAATGATGTGCAATTGTATCATCTTATTATTTACCGCCGGCGACACATGTAAGTGTGACTGACAGACTTCTTCCAATTGTTCTGCATCCAAGCTAGGCATTAAAGTACACCATCTCTCAATAGCCTGCAATGGCGTAGAGGTAGCCTTTGCATTGATCAGATGTGAGTAAATAAGGGAAACAATCCCAGCTGGGCCCTGGGATCGGATTACCCCTATCAATGGATATCTAGAGATGCGTAGGTCTGCACTGGGAAACTGCGCCGACAAGGCATGCCTGAGTTGTAGGTACCTATAAAACTGCCTATGAGGCAAATCACAGCGTTCCCGTAGGGCGTCAAAGGTAACTAATGTGTCATTGACATACAGATCTGCTATTGTATGTATCCCCAACCCTGACCAAAAGTGGCTCTCCTGTAGTTCTACTAGATGCGGGAGGGCAGATTTGCCCCATAATGGTGTTTGGGCTATGGTACCTTCTACCGGGTCAATGTTCTTGGCCGCTCTCCACACTTTCCGTGCCGTATGGTGTACTGGTAGGAGCCTCCCATCAAACGTACTAGTGCTCTCCAGCACCCCCCATAAGGAACGTTGATTCAGGTGAGTTGCTAGGTGTAGCTCTGGAGGATTTAGGCTTTCATGTCCTAGCCATGGGCCCAAGAATTTGAGTTGGCCAGCTAAATAATATAAAAATATTTTCGGCATTGCCATGCCTGCTAATTCCTTGGGGCGTTGTAGCTTACCTAACTGCAACTTAGCTCTGGAGGAACCCCATGTAAAATTTATTAATAGGGAATCTAGGGCTTTAAAAAAGGAGAGCGGAATGGGAGTATATATGTGCTGTAGAATATATAGGCATTTTGGTAACACCACCATCTTCACCAAATTAATCCTGCCCGGTACTGATAGTGGTAGGCTAGACCAAGTCTTGAATTTGTCTTTAAATAAGTTTAAGAGAGGGTTAACATTTAACTCTAGTGATCTAGTAGAGTCTCTAGTTATGACAATTCCCAAGTATTTAAATTTGTCAGACACCTCCAAATTACAAACATATTGTGGGATGTTAATTCTCTTTGGTGATAAAAACATTACATTGGACTTGGACCAGTTGATGAGGAGTCCAGAAACTGCTCCAAAGTCATCTATCAATTGAATAGCTCTTGGAAGGGATGTGTCTGGGTCAGACATCAATAGAAGAAGATCGTCGGCATATAAAGCCAATCTCTCCTCTCTCTCTGCCAGAACCATACCCTTGTATGTGGGATCATTACGAATGCATATGGCCAGGGGCTCTATGGCCAAGGCAAAAAGAAGAGGCGACAGGGGACATCCCTGTCGAGTGCCCCTTCCAAGTTCAAAGCTGGGGGATGACTGTCCATTAAGCGATATGGAAGCACTGGGGGACTCATACAACAGCGAGACCCAATTGATAAAAGTCGGTCCAATACCAAAACTTTCAAGCGTTGTTAGTAGAAATGGCCACTCTACAGAATCAAAGGCCTTAGCGGCGTCAAGAGACGCCAAGGCCCAGTCTTTCTTCCCGGCTACTCCAATCTGTGTCAGTATCTGAGCCCGCCTTAAGTTGTCAGATGTGCTTCGTCCCGGCATAAAGCCAGCTTGATCAATATGTACAAGACTTGTAATAACCCGGTTCAATCTAGCAGCTAGTACTTTGGTGAGGAGTTTATAGTCAGAATTTAGGAGAGATATGGGTCTGTAAGACCCACACTCTGTTGGATCCTTATCTGGCTTAAGGATTAGGACAATATTGGCATTGTAGAAGGAGGATGGGGGTCTACCCCTATCTAGAGAGCGCTGTAATACCTCTAGTAGGGCAGGAAGCAGCTGCTCTTGGTACTGTGCCAGGACCTCCACTGGAAGGCCATCCGGACCAGCTGCTTTCCCCTTAGCCATATTCTCTAGGGCCTCTTGCAATTCTGTCAGTGTGATCGGGGCATCTAGTCCCTGTCTTTGCTCATCTGTTAGTCGTGGGAATGTCAGGTCTTTCAAATAGTCCCTAAGTTCTGTTTGGGTCTTATTACACCGTGAGCTATACAGGTCTCTGTAAAAATCAGTGAATGTTGTTAATATAGCCTGATTGTCTGTGTGTATTGTACCGTCTATGCTCTTGACCCTTAAAATCGTCGGGGAGGCATTATTCTGGTGTATAAGATGAGCCAACAAGCTGCTGGACTGGTTGCCGTGCTCAAAGTATCTCTGCTGTGTGAAGAATGTACGTCTCTTCTGTTTCTCATACAAGCAGTGCATATATTTCCGTCCCGCATTCAACCATTCATTCCTGTGGGCATCAGAGGGTCCGCAATGAACGTTGCCTCTAGGTTCATGCAATTATTGGCCAATTCCTTCTCCTCCAATGTTGTGGAACATTTGACCTTTTTAATGGCGCATTGTATGCTATCTCTGAGGCATCCCTTAAGTGCGTCCCAATATGATGAGGGACTAAGTGATGGGTCATTGGTCTCTATAAACTCCGCTAAGCGGCTCAGGGTTTGGTCTCCCTCTGTGATCAGTGAGAGCCAGAAAGGGTGCACTTTCCTTATATTGTTGATCGGGGATTGGGGGGTGCATTGTAGTGTTGCCGAAATTGGGGAGTGATCAGAAATGCCTCTAGGAAGGTGGACTATCGAGGTAACCCAAGTGTGAGCTAAGTTGTTACCAATTATATAGTCGATCCGCGAGGGAGTTTCTACCCGGGGTATAACAGGTAAATTCTTTAGTGTGGGGATGGCGATTTCGCCACAGATCATGCCATCCCATTTCAAGGAGAAAGCGTTGGAACGGGGTGACACTTGAGTCTGGGGGTTGTGTACCAGAGGGCCAGAGCTTATCCTGTCTAGGATCCAATAAGATATTGAGGTCTCCCATACACAAAACTGTCGCATTGGGATAAGACGCAGCAAAATGAGCCGCCTCGCACAAGATCTCCAGAGAGGAGGCTGGCGGGCTATAGATAGCTATTATCACCACGGGCACACAGTTAACCCAAGCATGAATAAAAAGGAATCTATCTTCTATATCTGTTTTTAATGTCCCTAATTCCCACCGAACCGCCCGGTGGACAAGGACAGATACCCCTCTAGAGTGTGATGTGTGTGTCGAATGAGCAGCCCATTGTATCCAGGGCTTATGCAGCCAGTGTGTGGTTTGGGGGGTGAGATGGGTTTCTTGAAGGCATATTATTTTAGGGGAGTGGCTCCTAACATATGCAAATATCATATCACGTCTCCTAGTCTCTCCCATCCCTCTCACATTCCATGACATTATTTCTAACGCCATTGAACACTAACGTACAATATAGTAGCAAGCAACTTACATAAAACAAAACAAGTAACCATGAGTAACACCTGTAAAGGTGGCATTGTAGTACCCTTTACGGGTTAACCAACTATAACATACGTGGCGAGTAACTAAGGGGGTAGTCTGTACTAGATAAAACAGTATCAGACTAGTGCTCCAGCATTTGGGTTCATTATTGTTATTACATTAGCTATGGCAGCAGCCATTATATAGCAATATATAACAATAAATAGATTTATACATGGAGCTAGACATCATGGATTTGTGATAAGATTCAGCTTGTCATATTACCAGAGTCCCAAGTAGCAGTCCCTGGTGTGAGAGGGGTGACCTCCCCATACCTTACTCAGGCTTCTGTGTGACACAGGGTCTCAGCGGCGTGGTGACCTCCGCAGTGAATTAACCCACGCATCGGCCTCTTCAGCAGATGTAAAGAAGT
Source organism: Engystomops pustulosus (assembly GCA_019512145.1). NCBI lineage: Eukaryota > Metazoa > Chordata > Amphibia > Anura > Leptodactylidae > Engystomops > Engystomops pustulosus. Next base: position 24,409 of record WNYA01000419.1, read on the forward strand.
GAGAGTTGTTCTCGTGTACCACTCTCAGCCTGGCTGGGAAGATCATACTATATTGGATGTTCAAATCTCGGAGGCGCTTTTTAACACTCAGGAACGATGCCCTGGATTTCTGCAGGGCTGCCGAGAAATCGGCGAAGATGGAAATGGCAGAGTTCTGATATTGGAAAGGGCCCTTGCGTCTGGCAGCTTGTAACATGGCATCTCGGTCTTTGCTGCTGATCAATCGTGCTAGCATCGGCCTTGGTCTGGATCCCGGGGGAGGGGGCCGAGCCGGGACTCTGTGGGCACGCTCAATGGCATACAATGCCGAAACTGAGGCCTCAGGTAGAACTTCTTTGAGCCAGGATTCATAGTTTATACGGTTGAAAAAAGACACTTGTCCATCAAGTTCAACCAAGGAAGGGATTTAGGGAAAACAATTCTATATAACATAACAATCAATGTTATTTAGGTGTAAAAAGGCATCTAGACCCTTCCTGAAGCTCTCTGCTGTCCCTGCTGTGACCAGCGCCTGAGCTCAGCTATTCCACAGATTGACAGTTCTCATAGTAAAGAAGCACGTATTCGCAACCACTCCTCTGCCTTGCATCGGCGAGGGTGTTGCACAAGCGATTGTCACAAAGATCCCTAGCCTTAAACATCCACTTATTGCATAGGAACTTTTAAGTATTGCAAGTACAATAGGTGCTGGATATTTCTACACTTGACCATTGATGTATTTGAAATTGATTATTTGGAATATTGTAGTAACTATAATGTCACTTTTTAGATTTTACTGTACTGTTTTTCTGTTAGTTTACATGTGATCGTTGGTACATGCTTCTAGCTATCTTATATACAGAGTACAAGGTGAATAGTACTATAGAGTAGCCTGTATATTAGTATATAGTGCTTGCAGGGTAATAGGAGGGATGAGTAAACAGGTTGTTTCGTGAAGAAAGACACAGTCTACTCCATATACATGATAACTGGGGATGCATATACACAGTGTAACAGTAGACTACTGATCTGCAGCAGAAAGATAAATTTCATGTCTCAAACTAACAGCAATTCTCTTCTCATCTATTTTCATAGGGTGACCCTGGAGAAGTTGGTTTTCCAGGATTTCCGGTAACAATATTACTTTTATATTATTCATCAACCTTATTGTAACTGATTATTGATGTTATTGTGTTTTTTTTTATTAAAAATACAATCTGCTACAGCAGTATGTAACTTTATACTTGCCTTAATAAGAAAATAATGCTGTGATTACAATTCTTGTACAACACATCTCGAACAGTGATCACAAACCTTTACGAGTCCAAGTGCCGAAACTGTGACCAAGAAGCCACTTACTTATGGCAAAGTGCCAATATGGCAATTCAATCTGCTACTTATTGCTAACTTAATATTGGCATTTTAGGACACCAATGCCAGGTGTAATCCAGATTATTATTAAAGCTTCCCTCCAGGGCCCTCTGACCAGGAAGCATTGTGGGACTAGATCAAGAGCCTCAATGTTAATCGGACCTCCTCTACACCATCTCTCTCAAGATGTGTTTTAAAATTGCACTGAGCACATCCTGGGCTGCTTGGGACTACAGGAGGAAACCCTGAGTACTGTTTGGTGAACTCTATGCTGCGGTGATGGCCTCAGTGCCCACAGAGAGGGCTCTGAGTGCCATAAGTTCGCCACCAGTATCCTAGAAGGACAAAAATATTTTAAAAAGGAAATGTATCATAGAAAAGATTTGAAAATAATAAATAAAAATACACATATTTTATATAGCTTTTTATAGAATTATCCAATATTTCCAATTGTCACGTTAAGTACCCCATACAGTCTATGTTGTAAAGACAAAATCTAAAAACTGGTGCCAGAAATTATGCATTTTTGTCTGTATCCCACCAAGAATTTTCTTAACATGCATCAATGTCAGGGCTTCTTGGTAAGTAGGGATTATATTGGTATTCTACAGCAGACATCTGTCATTAGACTGCTAGGAGCCAAGGCTTGGTGTCATTGGGGCACACTTATCAGTTTCCCTGACAGAGTTTAATAGAGATTGCTGACTGACAGGCCTGGGAGTCTCCTAAATCTCCCAGCTGTCATAGTAATTTAAATAAAAAAAAACACTTCCCTGTGGCACTGAAAGCTAAGCTGCTAGCTGCTGTGAACAGTGCTAGTAGTAAATGGTGGTTGTGTACTCTATAATGCAGCAAACATCAGCACTGTATGGACAGTACCCAACTTGTAAGCTCTCTCAATACAGCATTGACAGCACAAACAAAAAAGAAAGCGGGTATAATAATGGAAGTAAATACACTAGAAAAACTCCAAAAGAAAAAATCCAAAGTTTGAGTTTATTTGGTATGTGTTAAAGCTATTTGAAACAGACCCAATAGTCTGTGAACATGTGTCAGATTATCTACAAAACACAAGAACTGCATTCCACCCACTACCATTGTACCATTTTCTGACTTTCAGACAATTCTCTGATACGCCCCATTTTGAAGAGTCTCAGGGGGGTCAAATAACTTTGATGAATGATGTGCAATTGTATCATCTTATTATTTACCGCCGGCGACACATGTAAGTGTGACTGACAGACTTCTTCCAATTGTGCTGCATCCAAGCTAGGCATTAAAGTATGCCATCTCTCAATAGCCTGCAGTGGCGTAGAGGTAGCCTTTGCATTGATCAGGTGTGAGTAAATAAGGGAAACAAGCCCAGCTGGGCTCTGGGATCGGATTACCCCTATCAATGGATATCTAGAGATGCGTAGGTCTGAACTGGGAAACTGCGCCGACAAGGCATGCCTGAGTTGTAGGTACCTATAAAACTGCCTGTGAGGCAAATCACAGCGCTCCCGTAGGGCGTCAAAGGTAACTAATGTGTCATTGACATACAGATCTGCTATTGTATGTATCCCCAACCCTGACCAAAAGTGACTCTCCTGTAGTTCTACTAGATGCGGGAGGGTGGAGTTGCCCCATAATGGTGTTTGGGCTATGGTACCTTCTACCGGGTCAATGTTCTTGGCCGCTCTCCACACTTTTCGTGCCGTGTGATGTACTGGCAGGAGCCTCCCATCAAACGTACTAGTGCTCTCCAGCACCCCCCATAAGGAACGCTGATACAGGTGAGTTGCTAGGTGTAGCTCTGGAGGATTTAGGCTTTCATGCCCTAGCCATGGGCCCAAGAATTTGAGTTGGCCAGCTAAATAATATAGAAATATATTCGGCATTGCCATGCCTGCTAATTCCTTGGGGCGTTGTAGCTTAGCTCTGGAGGAACCCCATGTAAAATTTATTAATAGGGAATCTAGGGCTTTAAAAAAGGAATGCGGGACGGGAGTATATATGTACTGTAGAACATATAGGCATTTTGGTAACACCACCATCTTCACCAGATTAATCCTGCCCGGTACTGATAGTGGTAGGCTAGACCAAGTCTTGAATTTGTCTTTAAATAAGTTTAAGAGAGGGTTAACATTTAACTCTAGTGATCTAGTAGAGTCTCTGGTTATGACAATTCCCAAGTATTTAAATTTGTCAGACACCTCCAAATTACAAACATATTGTGGGATGTTAATTCTTTTTGGTGATATAAACATTACATTGGACATGGACCAGTTGATGAGGAGTCCAGAAACTGCTCCAAAGTCATCTATCAATTGAATAGCTCTTGGGAGGGATGTGTCTGGGTCAGACATCAATAGAAGAAGATCGTCGGCATATAAAGCCAATCTCTCCTCTCTCTCTGCCAGTACCATACCCTTGTATGTGGGATCATTACGAATGCGTATGGCCAGGGGCTCTATGGCCAAGGCAAAAAGAAGAGGCGACAGGGGACATCCCTGTCGAGTGCCCCTTCCAAGTTCAAAGCTGGGGGATGACTGTCCATTAAGCGATATGGAAGCACTGGGGGACTCATACAACAGCGAGACCCAATTGATAAAAGTCGTTCCAATACCAAAACTTTCAAGCGTTGTTAGTAGAAATGGCCACTCTACAGAATCAAAGGCCTTAGCGGCGTCAAGAGACGCCAAGGCCCAGTCTTTCTTCCCGGCTACTCCAATCTGTGTCAGTATCTGAGCCCGCCTTAAGTTGTCAGATGTGCTTCGTCCTGGCATAAAGCCAGCTTGATCAGTATGTATAAGACCACAAAATAGAGAAAAATATTTTCACTATGACCGGAGCTCCAAGATTTCTAAAACTTCGATGAACAGCACCAATCTTCAATTTCTCCTGCTGAAAGTATGTCACCATTCAGACTAGCACCATCACGTTCTCATTCTCCTCCTTTATTATATTGTAAAAAAATCCAATAAAAATGCGCATATCACAAATTCACATAACGGGACGCTAGCTTTCTCTCCGCCCGACCCAGGGTTTCGCCGGCAAGGCTTCTTCCGGGGCGCAAATCTCGGAGGCGCTTTTTAACACTCAAGAACGATGCCCTGGATTTCTGCAGGGCTGCCGAGAAATCGGGGAAGATGGAAATGGAAGATGGAAATGAGTTCTGATACTGGAAAGGGCCTTTGCGTCTGGCAGCTTGTAACATGGCGTCTCGGTCTTTGCTGCTGATCAATCGTGCTAGCATCGGCCTTGGTCTGGATCCCGGAGGAGGGGGCCGAGCCGGGACTCTGTGGGCACGCTCAACAGCATACAATGCCGATACTGAGGCCTCAGGTAGAACTTCTTTGAGCCAGGATTCCATGAAGGCCACCGGGTCTCTGCCCTCAGCACGTTCCGGCAGGCCCAAGATTCTGAAATTATTGCGCCTCAGCCGGTTTTCGGTATCCTCCGCTCTCTGCATCCACTGGTTAGCCAGCTGTTCAAGTGCTCGTATGCGCCCAGGTACCGGAGCTGAAGTGTCCTCTATCTGGGAGATTCGGGTCTCCGTTTCTGTGACTCGCTCCCTTAACTTCTGCATGTCGTTTCTGATAAGGCCCACATCGATTTTAACCTCCTCAATTCTGGTTGTCAGGGCAGTAGTGGACTCCTGTATAGCTGTGAGGAGCTGTGCAGTGACCTCTCTCAGTGTGGGTTCTCCGTCGATGTCCTCCATGTTGGCGGCCTGTTCCTCTCGTGGTGGAGTAGAGGCGCGACTTTCGGCGGGAACAGGGCCGCGTTGTGGACCCGTGCGGGCGAACACTTTCAGGCGCTCCGCTTCCGCTGGCGGTGTTAGATTTTTCATTCCGCCCGAAGCCCCTCTTACCGGGGCCCCCTTGGATCTTGCTCCAGGCATGGCTGCAGGTGATTTCGGCAGGATAAATGGAAAAACCCCAGGTAGCTGACGGAGCTCAGTTACATGCGTCCGCTCATGTCGGCTGCAGGCCACGCCCCCGATCAAACCAGGACACTTTTACCAATTGCTAGTCATCTGCTAAAGCCAGAGCTTGTTAAACAAGTTGCCAATCACCTGAGGAAAGTCTAGCTTTCTATTATAACAAATCGGGAAAAGATCTGCCTGAACTTCAGAGGAACGGTAATGTGCGTGTCACAGTCCCTGGGAATAGTCCTTTAGGACTGAGTGGACTCCCGCCAGAGCCTGCCGCAAAGCGTGATGGTCTTGCTGCGGCGGGGAGTCACCAGGTCGCTCCGCGGGTGCGTCTAGGCCCGCGGTGGTAGCCAAGGTAGGGACACGGGGAGGCAGGCAGGACCACGGGAAGGCAGGCAGGATCACGGGATGGCAGGCAGGATCACGGGATGGCAGGCAGGACCATGGGATGGCAGGCAGGACCACGGGAAGGCAGGCAGACAGGACCACGGGAAGGCAGGCAGCCAGGACCACGGGAAGGCAGGCAGGACTACGGGAAGGCAGGCAGGACTACGGGAAGGCAGGCAGGACCACGGGAAGGCAGGCAGGACCACGGGAAGGCAGCCAGGCAGGACCTTGGGATGGCAGGCAGGCAGGACCACGGGATGGCAGGCAGGACCTCGGGATGGCAGGCAGGACCTCAGGATGGCAGGCAGGACCTCGGATGGCAGGCAGGACCTCGGATGGCAGGCAGGACCTCGGATGGCAAGCAGGACCTCGGATGGCAGGCAGGACCTCAGATGGCAGGCAGGACACAAGGAACACGGGAACACCACAGAACACGGGAACAACATGGAACACGGGAATCACCATAGGAACACGGAAACAAAGAGGCGTCTGGAAACGCTCAGATAGGCTTTCTCTCCAGTAGAATGACCTGAAGATCCGGCAGGCTATACAGCCGAGCCAGGAATGCCAGAGCCAATAAGGAGACGCTGGGCCTTTAAGGCTGGGAGAAATCCGAGCGCGCCCCCCTAGTGGCGGGAGCGCACGACTGCAAGGAAGAAGCATGCGACCTTCACGCTGGTAACCAGAGTGCAGGCCGGAGCCAGGAGAGGTAAGTAAGGGCTGGGGGAGCGGGGACCGCAGCAGCAGACAAGGGTGCACCCTCAATCCGTACCGAGGATCGTGGGTGTAACCGTGACAGTATCCCCCCTTAGGGCCCCTCTTCTCTTCTTCTTCAGCCCGCTGTTCTTCTTTCTTCCCCTCCTCCAATTCTTCTTGGTGAAGAGACACCTTAGGAGGAGAGAAGACACCAGGAAGACTAGTGGAAGCCGCAGGCTGGGTCGGCTCTAGGCACACTGGAGGGGCCTCAGGGGAGGCCGGTGGAGACTCTGGAGCGGCCTCAGGGGAGGCCGGTGGAGACTCTGGAGCGGTTGAGGAACTGCTGAACTATGAGATTTAACACTTGGGCCAGGCATGGCACATGTGTCAGTCTGCCGAGTTGCAGAGCCGCCACCAGGTTACGGCCGTTGTCACACACAACCATGCCTGGCTTCAGGTTCAGCGGTTCCAGTCACAGATCAGCCTGTGCCGTGATGCCCTGTAATAGCTCCTTGGCGGTGTGCCTTTTATTGCCTAAGCTAAGCAGTTTGAGCACCGCCTGCTGTCGCTTAGCGACGGCACTGCTGCTGTGCCTAGAGCTGACGACTGATGGCGCCATGCCCACGGATGGTAATTCGGAGGAGGAGTTGGAGGAGGGGTGGGAGGAGGAGGAGGCATAGTAGGCCTGAGAGACCTGGACCGAGGTAGGCCCCGCAATCCTTGGCGTCGGCAGTATATGACCAGCCGCAGGGTGAGACTCGGTCAAAGCCTCCACCAAGTTAACCCAATGTGCCGTCAGCGATATATAGTGGCCCTGCCCGGCAGCACTCGTCCACGTGTCCGTGGTCAGGTGGACCTTGTCAGAAATGGCGTTGGTCAGGGCACGGATGATGTTGTCTGACACGTGCTAGTGCAGGGCTGGGACAGCACATCAAGAAAAGTAGTGGCGGCTGGGGACCGAACACCGAGGGGCGGCCGCCGCCATGAGGTTGCGAAAGGCCTCAGTCTTTACCAGACTATGGGGCAGCATCTCCAGGCTAAGTAATCTGGAGATGTGGACGTTGAGGGCTTGGGCGTGTGGGGGGGTTGCACTATACTTCCTTTTGCGCTCCAGCGTCTGGGGTATGGAAAGCTGAACGCTGCGCATGGAGACATTGGTGGATGCTGTGTAGGATCATGGAGGCGAAGATGTGGTTTTCGCATGGGAGGTGTTTGGGCCGGGGTCCTTGGCAGGGGGCTGACTAGCAGAGGCAGCAGATGACAAAGGGGAAGGAGCAGAGGTGTGCCCGGCCAGAGGTGAACGGGCTTTGTGCCATTGAGTGGGGTGTTTAGTAGAGATGAGCGAGTGTACTCGTCCGAGCTTGATGCTGGTTCGAGTATTAAGGTACTTGAAACGGCTCGTTGCTCGGACGAGTATTTCCCCTGCTTGAGATCGAGCATTTAATTAAAAAACACAGTGAAGAACAATGAAGAATAGAATAGAAACAATGAACACAGGATCATTTAAGTGAAAAACACAGTGAAAAACACAGTGAAGAATAGATTACAGATGTTCGGCACATCTGCTTACTTGTCGGAAGATACACGCGAAACGGTGCAAACAAAATAGTATGTGAAGAAAAATATATATATGTTGTGAAGAACACTTTGAAGACATCGCTGGAGCAGCATCCAGAGACATCGGGGGAGCAGACAGAAACAATCTGGGGCAGCAGCATCAGCACGGAGACATCGGGCAGCAGCGCACATCTCACGAGATATCGGGCATCACAGCAGAGGGCCATCACCGGCAGAGACATCGGGAGGCAGCAGGGATACATGGGGCACGGAAATCCGGAGAATGGGGCAGCACGGAGACATCGGGGCAGCACGGAGACATGGGCACACACGGAGACATCGTGCAGCACGGAACATGGGGCAGCACGAGACATCGGGGCAGCACAGAGACAATCGGGGCAGCCAGGGAGTCAATCGGGCGCACAGGAGACATGGGGCAGCAGGGGACTTACGGTCAGCACGGTGACTTCGGGCAGTCACGGCAACATGGGGCAGCACGGAGACTTCGGGGCAGCATCGGAGCTTCGGGCAGCACGGAGATATGGGGGGCAGATGGATACATGGGCAGCACGGAGATATGGGGCAGCACGGAGATTCGGGGTTCATGCACGGAGACATCGGCGGCAGCACGAGACTCGGTGCGCACGGAGACATTCAGTGGAAGAAGAGGCGCGATCCCGGGACAGCATAACTAACCCGACAAGTAAGAGCAGATGTGCCGAACATCTGCAATCTATTCTTCCACTGTGTTTTTTCACTGCGTTTTTCACTTAATGATCCTGTGTTCACTGTTTCACTGTTTTTTATTCTTCTTCACTGTTCTTCACACGGCTAACGGTCGGGAGATATATGCGCGCGGAACAATAAATATTAGATTGCAGATTTTTGCATACATCTGCGTAACATTATCATGAAGACATTCTTTTTCATTAAATAACCCATTTTATATCCCGAACCTGGTCCCTTTGAAACATGCTCGAGTCTCCCATTGACTTCAATGGGGCTCATTATTCGAGCACGAGCACTCGAGCATCTGGAAAAGTCGTCTCAAATAACTGACACTCGACATTTTTAGGTCCATCGCTCATCTCTAGTGTTAAGCATTCATATGCTGCTGCGCATACTGGTGATAGTTAAGCTAGTAGTGGTGGAACCCCTGCTGTATCCTGGTGTGGCACAGGTTCACACCACAGTCGCGTCGGTCATCCGCTCTTTCTTTAAAGACCTCCAGTTTTCCCGAAAATCTAGCCCTTGCCACGGGAGTCTTCATCTACGTGAAACATTTGGCTCGAGAAGCACCAGCTATGGCCCTGCCTCTCCTTCTGGCCCCACCACTGTCATCTTCCAACCACCTGTTCTCCTTCGGACGTCGCCTCCGTCCTCAGAAGCACTGTGTTCACCCGGCCTCAACCTCCCAGCTGGGTCTGTCCCCTCATCATCCCCCGATCCCTCAGTCTGCTCCCCCCTCGACTTCCTGTTCCTCAGCCTACTGACAACAATTCACCCACTGTCTGACAACCGTGTCTCCTCACGTCTACCGACACCTTCTTGCACCCTTCGTACCCATACGTTCATGAAGGTCATTCATCACCCACAGACCGCCACTGTTCGCGCAAAACCTAGGGCATCTGAAAAGACGCATCTGAGCAGCAACGGACAAGATCGGTTTGTGATGCTCTGGGCAGGTCCTAGAAATAGTTCACTCAGAGTATGCGCGGTTCAAATGCCAAATTTCATGGGCGGGAGCCGACAGATCTTGGCGAGGGACTATTAGGAAACCGTCTGTGCATGTGTCGTATTGGAGGCGACTGATGAGGAGTGCCTTTCACATGTGACAATGGGTGGACTTGCGTGAGAAGGACTGTGGACAAATGGCTAAAGGCATTGTCCACACATCACAGATCAACGAACATCATCTGTTCGCGACTGTTCTGCTGGCCTCAACAATGCTTACCTTTCCACGGTCCCATTAACTTGAGTCATGATGTAGGTATCTAGGGAGTTTATCTCTGCGGATGTTCACCCTTGTCCCTACCATCAGTAGGTTGTCTCACCCCGCCCAAGAGCCACGGCCTCTGACCCTGCAGTAGTTGGACGTCCCACGTCCATCACTCCCTGAGCGTCCGTTCACACTCTACATTTGTGTGTTTTTTTGTTTTGTGTTACTAAACGGAGATGGCTATCACCTATTGCTTTGGGCTAGTTTGCTTAACTCTACACTGTGACAGCCACTATTGGACTTTGGGCGGGGTAAAAGAGAAATAAAAGTAAAAAAAGAGATGTGGTGGGTCCCTACGAGCTGAAATAGAACGTTCCGCACAGTCTCTCTGCAATTCCCACATACTAGAGTACTAAGTCTTGTGTCGCACGTAATGGTGCAGCAGCAAGGCCAGCCAAGCAAATCAACCAAAAATGAATGCATAACGCTATTGTAGCGCTAAAAGGACTGTTAGGTTCGTATGGCTCGTTCTAGCTAGCTGAAAGCACACTGCTGTGGTCCTCGTAGCCTATGATCTTTGAGTTATAAAATAAAAAAAAATAAAAGTAAAAAAAAAAATTCGGCCAGGACTTGCTTAATTCATCAAACCCCTAATAAATTGTCCCACTTAGGTGTTGAGATGGAATATGTGTGTCCACTAAGAGCATAAATAGAAACGTTCCCAAGTCTCTCTGCAAATGTCCTCACACATCATGGTACTAGCTGCTCCACTACTAGTGCCAACAAGCCCATGCCGACAAGCAGAACAGAACATGCACGGAGTGCACGGACAGTGTGAGGTGGAAAGCCGACTGCTATGTGTCTGACTTAGGCCCATGTAGGGCCCCATACGAACAGGCTTTATTCACCAACAAGAAACCGCTTAGTCAAGGAACGTATAATATACAGGCCCCCTCCGCCTGGGGAGTCCAAGTCAATTGACAGAGTCACCCTCCGGGTATCGACAATTATGTATCATGGCAAAACTTACCCGACTTTTTTTTGGGACACATGACCCACAGAGAGACCGACGGTTATCGTCAAAGGGCAGGCACCGAAAAGGGGCCCAGACACATACGCTAGCCCACTCACCTCCTTAGAACGAATTTTTCCTCAACTCAGTAAGACTGAGTCCCTAAGCGAATTTAAGATTAATCCTTTCGACAACATAGTGACGTCACGTGCGCTACAAAGCGGTGATCACAAAACTACAAGGTTAAAACAATCAAGTCAGCACTTTTGTCTCCGCTCAGTGGTACTGTCTAACCACGGCGACATCTTTGATACCTGAACTGGAGTCCTACTCCCAATGACAGCTGTGGAGAGTGATACATTTGAAGGGGGGTCTCTTCGTCTTAAAGGCATCCGGGATCTGAGCGGAATGCGCTAACCCAGCCATCATGGAGGCATTCCCGTGATTAAGGTGAACTGACAAAGATCGAAGCCAATAGATAGACAGGACAATGCCCTGCCCTGACCTTCGCTTAATGGGTAAAGCCACACTAGGATCCCGGTACGCTGGAATCGCTGCCGCGACTGCGAGCCTACGCACGGCTTCCGAAGACAAAGGGGAGCCTGAGTCTTTGACATCATAAACTGATACAGACGCCGTCGCCTTTGTCCCCTCCAACCCACCTCGGACTCGCCGCGCTAAGCGCAAGCCTGGAACTCCTCGTCATATCGCCACTAAAGTCCGAAACCTCCATGCAACATTATGTGGCATTATACATTCCTCGCTATTGCTACTGCCAGCTTTATTGAGGTACCACCAAATGCATGCTATAAACGGGTGGACCCCCTTTTGCCTCAGAACTGCCTCAATCTTCATGGAATAGATCTGAACAAGGTTGCTGGAAGATCCTACAGAGATTTTGGTCCATATTGACATGACGACATCACACACAGTTGCCACAGATTTGTTTGGCCTGCACATCCATTATGCGAATCTCCCCGTTCCACTACATCCCAAAGATGCTCTATGGGATGATCTGGTGCTGGAGGCCATTTGAGTACAGTGAACTCTGTCATGGTTCTACAAAGGGAACCAGTCGGAGATGATTTCCAGCTTTATGACATGGCAGCAATATCCTGCTGAAATGTGCACCATCAGATGTTTGAGTACATTGTGGTCATAAAGTGGATTGAACATGGTCAGCAAGAATACTCATAGGCTGTTGGCGTTGTTCAACGTAGGCTCAATTGGTACCAAGGAGCTAAAGTGACGTCAGCCAGAAAATATTCCCAGTCACTCATGACCCCCAATCCACCAACCACCACCTAACGCGTTGATAGCATGTGATCCAGTGCTTTCATGTTGTTTGACGCCAAACTTCTGACCTCACTCATGATCCTAAGCTGTCCCAGCAGAAATCGAGACTTCAATCGAGACCATGGAAAGTTTTTCCAATCTCTAACTGACTCCAGCTTTCGCAGAAGCCTTGTGCAAAATTGTAGCCTCAGTTTCCGTCTTACTGAAACGAGTGGCAACCCTTGTGGGTCTTCTGCTGCTATTAGCCCATCGGCCTCAAAGTTCGATAACTGTGCATTCCGAGATGCTTCTTCCATCGCCTACCTGCGTGTTAAAACAGGTGGCGATTATTTGAGTATATGTTGCCTTTCTATTGCTCGAATCCAGTCTGCCCATATCTTCCTCTGACCTCTGGCATCTAACAAGGCAAATTTCCGCCGACACTAACTGCCACCTAACCTGACTACTTGTTTTCTTTTCGGACCATCTCGTGCTAACGCCTAGAGAATTGTTGTGCCGTGAAAAGTTAATACCAGTAGATCTAGCATAGTGTCTAAATACTCAGACACCACACGTTGTCTGGCACCACACACAATTTGCCTTGCAGCGTCAAAGTGCACTCAATCACCTTTCTTTCCCATACTAGATGCCGGTTTGAACTGCAAAGAGATGTCTTGACACAGTTGCCTATCTGCCTAAATGGCATGATTCCGCCATGTGATTGGCTGATTAGAAATTAAGTGTTAACGAGCAGTTGGACAGGTGTACCTAATAAAGTGGCCGGTGAGTGTATATAGTATCCAAATATACAAACATGTCCTGCGCACAGGCAGGCTTCTGCTGCACAATGATACTCGCCATAACCGCAAAGGCTTGAAGCCAGTCACCAAAGGTCCTCGCGACCTTCGGTTTTTTGTCATCACCCTTCTCAAATCGCTTCTCCTTATCTACTGTCAATTGATCAGGAGATAACAATGACCATATATCGATATATTCAAAATTAACCATTTTTTCCCGGAGGTCAGCTGCAACATGCGTGCCCAAAGGAGCCACGCCACAAAACAAAGAGTCTCTAAAAAGCATCCCCGCTGACCCCGGGGCCTGCACAGGCGGCAACGATGTCGCCCCTGGGGAAATCCTGGAGGCACCGCCCTCCATTCTTGCCACAACCGCCTTAAGGGCGCCGACCACATCATCACCAGCAATAGCAGAATTTTCCATGCGTTCTCACAGGACAACTCATCCGCCGGAGGAACGACCTGCTGTAGGACCACTGGAGGAGGAGGCGCTATTGGTGCGCTAGGCAACGATGAGGATGGGACCGTTGGCGGTACCCTAGCTTCATCCACCCCATGAGGTGGGGAAGAGTGTTGTCGTCTCTGCGACCGCCTCTCTCTGGAGCGGGTGTAGCCACCACTGGACGAAGATGAAGAGCGCCTGGAACAGGTCCGGCTCCAGCTGGTTCTACCAGAATGCCTGCTGTCTCTGTCATGAGACCTGGACCGCTTAGGCCTTGCCCAAGTTGAGCGGGACAAAGAACGTATAGATCGAGATCAGTGTCTACACCGTCACTCAGGGCTATGCGGCCGAGGCCCAGCCCCCGAGCGGTACCCGTGCCGCAGAAATTCCGAACAGCTACAGGCCACGCTGGAGTGGCTAAGACCCCTGTCGCGCCGGCCCCGCGAAACGCCAGCAGCCGAAACAGCGTGCCGGCGGTCTGCAGGTTCTTCGCTATCGTCCCCGTCATCCTCCACGGCAGGACCTGAAGGGGAAGAGGGGTACGGGAGAGTGAATGTGGACACAGGGGGGTGCGTGGTGCTTGGTGTGTCACGGAGTATGGGGACATGTGTGGGTTGAGGGGGGGGGCTGTGTCAGTGTGAGTCGGTGTAACTGTATTACTGCTGGCACCCAGCCCAAACCACCTAGCTAAACGGCCAGGCTGTTTGGGCGGAGGGCCAGCAGGGGGAGCAGCTGTAACCTGCACAGTGCCTGTAGGCACAGACAGGTTGTCCGGGTGAGGAGACGCAGGAGCAGGCGCGCCCTGCCATTAAAGCTGGGTCTGCCATTGTACTTGCAGGTCCAGGATCTCTTGAGCGCGGAGCGCGGAACTCGCTGGCCACCAACAGGAGACCAGCGGAGGAGGAAGAGGGAGGGGGAAGCAGGAGGGACCGTGCCCCTTAAAGGAGAAGAGCACGGTCAGTCCTGCAGCCCCCCCGCTTAGACAACCTGCGGGCTGAGCAAACTTGAGGAGTCAACACAGATGGTCAGTGGCGATGCCGCCATCATCAGCCTCACCATCCCGCTGCTTGGCCGGTTGAAAAACTCTCTGGTCAGCATGAAGTCAGAAGCTTTGCGCTCGTCACAAGAGATGGGGGAAGAAGATTCCCTTGTTGATAGCCAAAGCACCCTCAGGTCTGTTTCTCAGCGCATATCGGAGGAGGCGAAGGATGAGGAGAAAGAGTAGGAGAATGGTTTGGGCGAGACAGAAGAGGGGAGCTTTGCTCTAGTGCCTTCACGTTCAGCGTGTAGGGGCCGCATAGAAGTTTCAGGAATTAGAGGAGTTACGAGGAGGGAGAATCGAGACAGATCCAGTCCAGTGAGGGGTTAAGATGAAGTTCTTTGCGCGTTGGACTCTAATTGGCAGATTTCTATGCTATGGCTGCCATCCCGTGACCCGCGCCTTACAAGTGACATTTATATTCCAGCCCGATTACTGGTATCACTACTCACTGGACCCCCTGCGTACAGCTAAATCTTTCACTCTCATCCCTGGAATACAAGGGAGCAAGACGATTACGAGGGAAGTATGCGAGCAGGACAGCTGTCCCAGCAACTGGCAGGGTAATCAGCTGTTACAAAGGCCCTTGCCAGTTTTATTGGTCACAATCACCAGCAAACACTGGATCACCATGTCCCCAGTCTCGGCTAGAGATAAGTGGCAGGGATGGATCTTTACAGGTAAGATGGTGATGCTGCGAGTACGTAGTTGACCATACCATTGTCGTTAATGATCAACAACAGCGCCCCACAACCATACTGGGTTTCACTGTACGCCTTGGAGTTTCTCGAGCCTGGCCCTCCGGATAGTAGTGTTGTCCAGGGGGTTTTTCAGTGCAGCTGTGGGTATTCAACACCGATAAGCCGTACAGGCGCCGGCTCGAACATGACAAGCGCTGTACAGGTCTGAGGCTTATACAGTAGATGAATAAAGCTGGTTTCTCGATTATTTAAATTCTCCACCAGGTGAAAAGAAGAGCGTCAACCTGAGATAAAACCGGCCATAACCAAGCAATTACTTTATAAGAAACAGTACTACGACTCTTGATCTATATAACAAAAGAGTTACTATAGAAGTGCTGTTTTGTAGACCCAGTCTGCTTTGCATAAATTAAATTTTAAAAGGTAATACGTCTTTCTGGCCCCCGGGCCATTATTTTTTGGGTGGGGTGAGAGCAGAGGGCAGGGCGATTGACAGGAAGAAAAGCTCGCCTGGCAGCGGACCTGCCCATGCTTAGCGGTCCGCCCAAGATCTCAACTACGATAGTTTTACCTGCAGCACCTTTATCTACTACAGTTTGCACTGCCTGCCATACATCGTCCCTTAGTCAACGAGCTGTGTCAGGCAGAATTTTTGGGTGTTTCACTCAGAATCCATAATGGAAAAAAAAAAACTCGGCCCAATCTGCGGCCGCAAACTGGAGGACTTAACCTGAGTTGCAATTATCGCGCGCAATATGGCATGCGACCCAATACGTCGTTAATCAGGAATCCAGTTTCCGAAATAATATAAATAGCCGCCATGTATATAGATCCTAAGAATATCCATTCCAACGAACATCAACCTGTAGTTAAAATAGAATCCTGCCACCCTTATTCACATATCTTCCTACGTGAAATATTCAACTGATCCCCATCAGCTGTTGAAAATTATAATTTTTTTAAAAGTAACACGCTTACTGGCCCCCAGGCCCATTTTCGTGGGCGACTGACCGGAGAGTAGCGAGACAGGGGCTTGGACAAGCGAAAGATCGCTGGCAGCGGACTGCCAGCTCCATCCAACGAAATTAGGCAGCCTCAGATGGCATCCACTGCATGCGCCCTGCTGTTTCCTGTCCATTTCGCCTCATGATCCTCCACAGCGTCCACCAATGCACAACTTTCAACTCTCTATACGCCCAGACGTGGAGTGCGAGAGGATATACAGCACATCATCCCCTTATCAAACGAGCTTGTGTCAGGCAGATAATTTCGGGTGGCTTTCACCAGATACATAGTGTGACTGCGGCCCATTCTGTCGCACGGCACTGCTTGGAAGACCTGACGATGTACAATCATTAGTCAGAGCCTGGCAATATGTATGGCCCACATACTTTGTCAGTCTACATGAGTATCGTCGGATGTGCTGCGCAGACTACACATGTATGCCCTCTCACATATTATCTTTATCGGAACAGCTGTTGTCAGGCTCATTTTTCGGGTGGTGTTCACGAGATACGTTAGGAACTTGGTCACTACTGTCGCCACCATGCTGTTTATGCGACTAATTTACCTCACCTTGTTGTAACATAGGGAGATAGTCAGGCATGTTCCCACGTGCTTTCTTTGCTTCACACTCGTTGTGGTTCCGCTCTCTCCGCCGTAGTAAACCAGGGCAAAATACTGATTACATACAGGTGCGTACACGTTATCCTCTGGCCACAGGAATAGCGAAAATTTTTCTATAATTGGTTGAAGTCTGTCGAAGTCCATAGATTCCCTGGGGAATATGGTGCGCGACTGCCGCTGCAGTTCAATAGCCTGGCAGCGACTGCAAGTGCCGAGGCTGCACTCATGACGTGCCGTCCCACTATATGTCGGTGTGCAATTATTGTAATGTTTTAGATGTCTATCGCGATAGCTCTACACGACTTCTGTCTGGCCATGCTGTTGCCCATAATATTTTGCGCAGTATCCATAGGTGCGATTAACAGCTCAGGAGGGGCGGCCATGCATGTTTTTCCTTGTCCATTTCCTGTCCGTGGTGTTTCATCATTTTCGAAGTTTCCAGGTGTTTGGCCAAGCTTCAAGAGCCTTGGTCCCCTTGAAAAATGCTCGGTCTCCCATTGACTTCATGGGGCTCGTTATTCGAGACGAGCACTCGACATCGGGAAAAGTTTGTCTCGAATAACGAGCACCCGAGCATTTTAGTGCTAGCTCATCTCTAGTCACAATGAATGTTCGCTACTTTCAGAAGAATGATTTAGTGCGTTTGTTCCCCAACCGCTCTGTTTCTATTCTGTCTACCTCTAGGTATGTTTTCATTTGGGCCAACACTTCTACCCAGTCCGGTATCAATCTTTCCAGCCAGTGATTCAGCAGGCATCTTTTTGCTACCAGCAGCGTGATGTGCACCAGTGGAGGTAGCTGATCCCCTTTGTCTCCCTCTTCCCCCTCGGGAACAACCGAATGGAATAGAATACTTAACGCGTTTAATGGGAGTATAACTGAGTATGCTCTGTCTATTTGGTCCCAGATTTCTTTCCTGAATGCCTGTTAGTTGGGACAGGACCAGATAGCATGGTAAAGGTCCACCAGTGATGCTTCACATTTCGGGCATTTAGTTATCCTATCAGGACGGGATTCTGATGCGGGTAGGTTAAAGGCATATATGGCTGCATGCATCAGTTTGTAGAAGCTGAGTGGTGTGTAACCGTTTCTCCCAATACGGGAAGTTGAGTGGTTGCTCTACTGGTTCCCCTTTCCTACCTAGTATGGTATACAGTATCGCTATCGACCGTCTCCCCCCTGGGCCTCATAGCTCATCAAAAGTGTTGGTGGTCATTTCCCCTGCCAGATTACGGACTCTGGAAGTGCAGAATGCCGCCATCTGGGCATATGGGAATTCTTGCCTATCTGGCAGTGAGTATTCTTCTGTGAGTTCTCTCAATGATTTGAATCTAGGTTCCGTTTGATGTATCAGGTGTCGCATCTGCGGGATCCCCTTAAGTTTTCATGGTACAAACAGTCTACTTGTCCTCCCTGCCTCAAAGTCTGGGTTGTCCCACAGGGTTAGGTGCTTAGAGAGTTGAAATGCCAGCCCAAATTGTTTCCGCATTGCCTTCCATGTTGCTATAGTGTCTCTTAAAACTACTGATTGTCTAGCTATCTTTGGCAGTTTTGCATAAGGCAAATGGAGAGCTGCTATTAACCCGCATTTCTGTAGTAGCGCCTGTTCAAGTCTAAAATTGGAGAAGTGGTTCGTTGTGTGTATACAATCTATTATGTGCCTCAACAATGCTGCATAGTTGTATCTTCTAATATCCGGGAAATTCATCCCTCCTGAGGGTTTGGTATGTGTCAAACGAGCCAGAGATATCCTATGTCTTTTTCCCTGCCATATAAACCTGGTAAAAGCTTTATTCATGTCTCTGATATCTGTGGTTTTCAGCAAGAGAGGTAGTGTTTGTAGGGGGTATAGTAGCCGTGCGAAACTAATCGTTTTGATTAGATGTATTCTACCAGAGATATTTAATGGAAGAGATTCCCAACGCTGGAGCTCTGCTTTGATTTTTTGGAATAGCGGTGGGTAATTAAGTGTGTATATTGATGAGGCTGTATTGCCTATGTTTAGCCCCAAATATTTTATGTTTTTGTTTGCAAGTCCCACTCCCATCGATTTTATCGCTCTTTGCTCCTCAAAGAGGAGAGGATCTAAAGGGAGAAGGTCACTTTTGCTCAGGTTCACCTTGAATCCCGATAGTTCCCCAAACTCTGCAATATGTGTTAAGATCTGAGGCACTGCACGTATTGGGTCTGACACAAACAATAAAATATAATCTGCAAAAAGAGCGGTTTTCGCCCAACTGTTTCCCACTTCAATCCCTTTGTTAATAGTCGGTGAGCGGATTGCCAGTGCCAACGGTTCGAGGGCTAAATCGAACAGCAGGGGTGATAAAGGGCACCCCTGTCCCGTTCCCCTCTCTAGATATATAACCATGGATTTGTACCCCGACAATAAAATCTCCGCCCTGCGATCAGTATATAAAGCCCTGACAAAGGTGCGAAATGAACCCTGAAACCCAAATTTGTCAAGCACCAGATCCAACCACCGCCAGCGGACTCTATCGAAAGCTTTTTCTGCATCTAAAGCTAGTAATGCTCATTTGCCCGCTGACGGTGGCTGATGCGGCACTGCATCCAGCACTGCCAACACTCGTCGGATGTTGGTAACAGTCACTCTGCCCTTCACAAACCTGAGGTGGGCTTTTCAATTTGGGCATAAAGTTCGCCAAACGATTAGCAATAATCTTGGCCACCTACTTTAGATCTTGATTGATAAGTGATATGGGCCTATAGGAGCTGGGCAGTAAAGGGTCTCTGTCAGCTTTTGGCAACACCTTTATGTGTGCTGTGTTTGCGGATGCGGGTATCTGCGTTCCATGTATTATGCTGGTGAAATATTGTGCTAAAGGTGTCGCTATCTGATCACTAATCCCTCGGTAGAATTCCGCTGGGAATCCATCCGGTCCCGACGCTTTCCCATGTCCCAACATTCGGATTGTTCCCTTTACTTCCTCTGGTGTTTTGTCTGCATTTAATGTCAGTAAGTCTTCCTCTGACAACCTGGGTAGTGTAATTTTGGATAGACAGCCCTCTGCCTTGTTCCTGTCAAATGTTGATGTTTCAGCATATAGGTCTGAATAAATCTTGTGGAAAATGTTTAGGATCTTTCGCGGGTCTTCGTGTGTTGTCCCGTCAGTGTCCTTCAATCTATTTATCTATACTCTTGGTCAGGGCAGCCATCAGGAAATTCGGGGCCCCATACAGCAAAAGTGTCTGGGCCCCAACACACCCCAAAACCGAACAAGCCTCCTGCCCCCCCGCAGTGACCTTTCACAAACAGGGTTTGAGGCCTGTTGCTACGACAAGGCACACTCTTCTGGTAGATTGCCAATAGGAGTCATACTTTTGGTCAAGTATATTTATTATAGTGCAAATATGGCATCAAAAACTAAAGCATGGTGAACAGTAAACATATAAAAGTGTTTAACAGACAACATATAACAAATATAACAAATGTGTACTGCGGCTGTAGCTCCATGTATGGCTGTGTACTGCGGCTGTAGCTCCATGTATGGCTGTGTACTGCTGCTGTAGCACCATGTATGGTTGTGTACTGCCCCTGTAGCTCCATGTATGGCTGTGTACTGCCGCTGTATAAAGACTATATACTATAGAGACAGGGCCTCCCCCCCCCCCCCCGTGGCTGTAGCTCCATGTATGGCTGTGTACTGCGGCTGTAGCTACATTTATGGCTGTGTACTCTGGCTGTAGCTCCATGTATGGCTGTGTACTCTGGCTGTAGCTCCATGTATGGCTGTGTACTGCGGCTGTAGCTCCATGTATGGCTGTGTACTGCGGCTGTAGCTCCATGTATAGCTGTGTACTGCGGCTGTAGCTTCATGTGTGGCTGTGTACTGCGGCTGTAGCTTCATGTGTGGCTGTGTACTGCGGCTGTAGCTACATTTATGGCTGTGTACTGTGCCTGTAGCTCCATGTATGGTTGTGTACTGTGCCTGTAGCTCCATGTGTGGCTGTGTACAATGGCTGTAGCTCTATGCACGGCTGTGTACTGCGGCTGTAGCTCCATGTATGGCTGTGTACTGTGCCTGTAGCTCCATGTTTGGCTGTGTACTGCGGCTGTAGCTCCATGTATGGCTGTGTACTGCGACTGTAGCACCACGTATGGCTGTGTACTGCGGCTGTAGCTCCATGTATGGCCGTGTACTGCTACTGTAGCTCCATGTATGGCTGTTTACTGCGGCTGTATAGAGACAGGGCCTTCTCCCCCCACCCCCACCCCAGGATAGAAAAAGGGCCTCACCTCCCACCCCAGGATAGAAATAGGGCCTCATCCCCCACCCCAGGATAGAAATAGGGCCTCACCCCCCACCCCAGGATAGAAATAGGGCCTCTATGCAGCAGCTCCTGCCGGGGAAAGCAGTGAGTGACTGCAAATGCTCTCATAGCGATCTGTCCAGAAGACACAGATCGCTATGAGAGACACCCGACACTGCTACAATTGATCTGGGGGCCCGAGTGGGCCCCTCCAGTACCCCGGGGCCCCGGCACTTGCCCGGGTTAGCCGGGTGCTGGCGCCGGGGCCCCCCCCCTAGTGTCTTAGAGTCCGGGCCCCATAGGGCAGTACCAGTTGTACTGCCCTATCGGCGGCCCTGCTCTTGGTGACTGACCCTTAGCTAGGTTTCATAGGATTTTTCCTGATTTGTTCCCAAACCTAAACAATGTTGCTTCATATCTAGTGCGATTTTGTGCTTCTTGGTGTGCTATCAGCGCTGCATGTTGTGTTCTCGCTGTCTTCCATGCCTCCAAATGTGTTGGGGTGGAGTGTGAGAGGTATTTAGTATAGGCTTCTCTGAGTGTAGAGCTACTTGCGGCATAAAGTTCCCTGTTACGACGTTTTAGCGTAGTTACATAGTACATTATTTTCCCCCTGATTTCCATTTTTGCCGCTTCCCAGTAGATGCTAGGTTCTAGATGTCGTCCAGTTTGTGAGAACTCATATTCTTTCCACCAACTCTTTAACAGCTGTATAAATGAATCCTCTTTGGCAAGGTAGGCTGGGAACCGCCAGCAGTAGTCTGTCTCTGGTCTAAATTCCAGCTCCGTTTTCACAGGTTTGGATTTGGAGTGCCATGTCATGTTGGCAGGGCCCGTGAGGTGCCAGTGCAATAGAAACCCCCAATAAATGATACCATTTCGGAAACTAGACCCCTCAAAGAATTTATCAGTGTTTGTGGTGAGCATTTTAACCCCCAACACGCTGGCCAAAATTGAATGCAAAGTAAATGGTGCAGAGTAAAAATTGAGTTTTTATCTCAAAAATGTCATTTTAGTGCCTCATATGCTGTGCCCAACCTATGCCACTTTAGACAAACACTCCAAAAATCATTCTGCGGGTTGTCCCGAGTACGGCAATATCACACATGTGCCAATAACTTACAGGCTGGGCACACGGCAGGGGTCAGGAAGAAAGAAGCTCAATTTAGGTTTTCAAGCTCCGTTTTCACTAGATTGGTAATGGGGGGTGCCCCCGAGGTACCAGTACAATAGAAACCCCCAAGTAGTGACTCCATTTTGGAAAGGGCACCCCGAAAAGAATGTATGTAGGGTTGTATGAGCATTTTAACCCCCAACACGCTGGCCAAAATTGAATGCAAAGTAATGGGTGCAGAGTAAAAATTGTATTTTTATCTCAAAAATGTCATTTTAGTGCCTCATGTACTGTGCCCAACCCATGCCACTTTAGACAAACACTCTAAAAATCATTCTGCGGGTTGTCCCGAGTACGGCAATACCACAGATGTGCCAATAATTTACAGGCTGGGCACACGGCAGGGGTCAGGAAGAAAGAAGCACAATTTAGGTTTTCAAGCTCCGTTTTCACTAGATTGGTAATGGGGGGTACCCCCGAGGTACCAGTACAATAGAAACCCCCAAGTAGTGACCCCATTTTGGAAAGGGCACCCTCAAAGAATATATGTAGGCTTGTATGAGCATTTTAACCCCTAAGCTGGCTCAAATGTAATACAAAGTGAGTAGTGCAGAGAAACAATTGTATTGCAATTTATCAAATATGCCATTGAAGTGACAAAAGTATTTTGCCCAACTCATGCCACTGGGGAAAAACACATCAAAAATCATTTTGCGGGTTACCCCGGTTAGGGCAATACCCAATAGCAGGCAATAACTGTAGGATTGGAGACACGGCAGGGCTCAAAAGGGAATAACCTTGTTGGAGCACAGCATGTACTTTTTTTTTTCTTTTTGGCATATGAAAGATTTGTAGATGCCAATAGGGGCCAGTACATAGAAACCCCTAAGAACTGACCCTAATTTTGGAAACCATGGGAGACAAACACCCTAAAAATCATGATGCATGTTTTCCCGGGTAAAGCATACGGGACAGTAATCTACAGGCTGGGCACATGGCAGGGCTTAGAAGGGAAGGTGCGGAATGATGTATAAGCTGTGCGTCAGGGTAACAACAGGGTACTCTAAAAATCCAGGGATGTATGATAAATTCGGAAGCAATCTTTCATACATAACCCTGGTTTTTCTGGGCATGTCTCACAGTGATGAATGGCATTTACCGCTCGCCCGACCTTACCGAACTGCCCACGCTGTCAGTGAATGGAAAGTTTGGCTCAAGGCTGGTTGACAGATAAACGGGGACCATGAAAAGGTCCAGATTCAGGGATTCTGGAGGTCGTACAGCATCTTCTACTACACACCTCTTGGGCAGGAAGGATCTAGATCGGACTGTGATGTCGGCTTTTCTGCAGGAGACAGGACAGAAGAAACTGTCCATGAGCAGGTAGTAGACCCCTCTATTGATGTGTTTTGACAGATGCAGACAGGGAAAAGAGGACGTCAGAAGGGCGAATTGCGGGCCTGCCTCTCAAGAAATCGCGGGCCAGGCATGGACTTAACATCTGAGTTTTATTATTAAGACCTTTAGGACGCCATTGGTGTCCCCATCTTGACTGAGGTATTCATCGAGTGTCTTTCTCGGGCACTTCTTGCGAAAGGTCAATTAAGGAGGGTCAGCCTGATAATACTGTCAAAGGGTAAGGACCGAATCTAGTATTAGCAAATGGCGGTCCCTCCATAGCAGCATTATCAATAACGGACAGAAAAGGTTTGGCAAAGGTGCTTGTGTTAATCGGTGGTGAAGTTTGCGCCCCGGCTCTTTGAGGGACCCAAGCACTGCTCGTGCTTACCAGGCGCAGTTAATTTAGGCTGTGGCTTTTGTCCGGGAGGGCAGTGGGAGACAGGGCAGGGCTGTAAACTGGAAGTGGGGATAATTGCTGTCCTTGATAGGCAAAGCGTTTGATGGGGTAACCCGCGTACCTGGTATGTCCTTTCTTGACGGGTATGGCCTGCGGGGGAAGTTTGTCCAATGGTAAAGGTTTTTTGACGCAGGGGCACGAAAGTTTCCCGCTGGAACTGGGTGGATTGGCCGCTTTGTTGAGGATTGTGGCTTGGTGTCGCAGGGTGTCCTTGAGCCCATTTATAACGTGTTTGCGATTGGACCCAGTTCCGTTAGGAGTGGTGATCGTGGGCCGTTGGGGGGAGTCGGGATGGAAAGGGCAGCACCGGGAAGCCACCTAAGGGTGGTAGCGTAGTGACGTGATGTTGCACCGATTGTGTGTCCTCGAGAGGGGTGAGGCGCCCGGGTGATGTCAGAGGTTTGACCGCTAATCAGAGGATTCTGGGTCCAAGATCAACGGGGTAAGTGGTGAGACGCTTCTGGCTGGGAAGGGGGGGATCCAGGGTTTGATCTACCGGACACTTCTCCACGGGCCCCCAAGCGACTCTGCCAAAGTTCGCGGCACGAATTGGCACGGGGGATTACCCCATGCAAAACTGGGACGGCCAGGGTAAGATCGCCCCGCCCCAGAAGGGGACCAGTGGAGGGGTTGTCTTTGACCCTCAGGGAAAGGGTTGAACTTGATTAAACTACCTGCCTCCCATTGTCTGATTATATGGGCAGTGTGTTGCATGTTGCACCAGACCCACTTGGACTCGGGTGTGTACAGTATATTCTCCAGGCTGTTATGGGGAGGAATAGGCTGAACCTAATCAAGAGAGGTAGGTTACTTCAGCAGAGGAGACAGGAGGTGTGTAGGTCAACCTGTGGTGTTCACTAGTGAATACCTTTTTTAAGATCAATATCGCACCTTGGAAAGAGAGGGCTCCTACGTCTGGGTTATCCTGCAGGGGATGGTTTCGGACTCTTCTTCCGGAATGGGGACAGTGAGGGCGAGTGAAGGATCTCCTCACTGCGATGGACACTTCGGCTTACGTACCCGGGTTCTGAAGGTTGATTCGCCGGGTGAGGTCTGGGAATGTGGGGGATTCACGGACCATGTCGAGGAAGAAGTCCTTGACAAAGGGTTCTGTTGACCATTCAGAAGCCTCTGGCCTAGGATTGCCCAAAGTCGGGATCGTTGGGGTGGGTTTTAGGTCTTTTGAATGCCATCAGGATCCCTTGTAAGTTTTGGGACTAACGCTGCTCCATGAAAGCTGTTGAGTGTGAGGGACAATCTGAAGTGTTAGGAAGCTTCGAGGAAAGGGGTCTGTCCCGGGAGGAGGGCAGTGGCTCTGCTGGAGAGCATGGACCACTTCCTGCTCAGTTGGCCCCTTAAACAGAGGGTGTACAAACCGGGTGGGACGCTCCACATTGGCCCGGGTTGGCGTCCCTTATGCGGTGGGACTAGGACGCATTAGCAGGCCTGGGTTGGCGGGGACGTGATGCACGTTTTAGTCTAAGTCAGTCTAGTGGTCAGGTACCCACAGTGGAAGCACAGGTGTTTAGTATCGACGCAGCGTAAAATCCTCCGGTGGTTGAGGGTGGTTAGGACATTTGGGGGACTGGTGAAGGTGCGCTCTCTGGAGTGAGAGGTGGGCACGGGGAGGGCCTCTCTCATTGGAGGGGTTCTACGTTGTGTCACTTGCTGTCATCCTCTCCTGGTGTTGGGTGAAAGCTTGCACTGAAGAGGCACTGTATTTTGTTTTAGTGTATGAACATATAGTGATGGTGGCGTTGCAGGCGCCGCCTGGGCCTTTCAGTGGTGTGGATTTGTTATGTGTGAATGTTATAATGTGTTTGATTTGTGTACAGTGTGTAGTTATGTAGTTATAGTCTAATGTGGTAATAAGCTTTGGTTGTTTTGGTGTGGGTTTGTTGGGTGTTATACTGCCGGGGCATTAAGGTTGGTCGAGGGGGGTGACGGGATTGGACAATATGATCCTGGGGCACTGGTCTGGACGTATAGTCGCGGAACTTTGGACAGGTAGACCAGTTCTGGGTGGGAGGGTGAGGGCGTGGATCGATTAGTATTTATTATGTTTTTATTATCCTGTTCTGTCTTTTTTTCTGTGATTATTCGGTAGTTATTGATGGAAAAAAAAAATAATAATAATTTATTCATAATAAAAATATATTAAAAAAAAAAAAAAAATTAGGGTGGGATGGGTGCAGGTTGTTGTTTTATAATGCTGATTGTGTGGTGTGTGTTGGCGGGCAAGGGATTCGTAGTCTCGTTTAGTTTGTCTATGTTTTATATTATTATGTCTGGTTGTTTTTGCCCAGACAGTTAGCTTGATTTATGTTCTATTGTTGTAAGTTTTTTCATTTTTATATATAAAATAAAAGATTTCAGGTAAGCCGAAGAAGGACCCCCACCGGATGGAGAAGAGGGGCTACTGGAAGTCAATTCGTCTCCTGGACGAAGCGGAGATCAGACATCCTTTGAGGACTTTCTCAGAGCAGGGTCTTTTTGACATGGGACTTTGTCACGGCCGTAGTCAGATGTGGGAGAATGCCCAAGAAACAAGGGTGGCGAGATCTTCCGCCAGCTCTCGAGCCTCAGGAGCCCCTGGACAGGTACCGCCTGTAATCAGGCACTCGGAGGAGGGGAAAACTCGGAGCATCTACGTATGAACTGTAGGGAGTCGTGAGGACAATCTCAGAGTGAAATCCTTGCGAAGGGGCGGCGTCAGTACGATAGACGCGCAATCTTGGTTTGAGAGGGAGTAAGGAAAACGCCGCCCGACCCTCAGAAACTGCAAGAGTGTCAAGTGGAATGGTAAGTTGTCTCAAGGCTGGTTGACAGTACGGTGTCCTGAACTGAAAAGGTCCAGATAGGGATCTCTGGAGTGTAGTCAGATCCTTCTATCGCAACCTCTTGGGCAGGAAGGAGTCTAGATGCGGATGTGTGTCAGGCTTTCCTGGCAGAAACTGTCCGGAGTGCCGGAGATCGCCCCTCTCTTGATGTTATTGATCCCGAGGATCAGGGAAGAGGAAGTCAGCATGGAGATGTGAAGGGTCGCCCCTCCAAGAAATTGCCCAGGTGCGATGGTAACATCCGAGTTTTTCTAAGACCTTTAAACCCTTAGGACGCAGGGAGAGTTTCGCAACATTTCTCGTTCTCCTCTTCAAAAATCCCTAACTTTTTTCATTGTTCAGTGTTATAGAAGCTGGTCGTGAGGGTCCTTATTTGTGCGGTAACCAAATTTACTTGTCCCATGATGGTTTATTATTATTCCATGCAATGTAGTGGAAGCCGCAAAAAAAATTCCACCTGTGGAAAAATTGAAAAAAACGCGATGGGTATGTTCTTGTGGGGCTCAGTTTTTACGACTTCATTTTGCGCTCCAAATAACTCCTCTACTTATATTTGGTTCGGTGCGATCGCGGGTGTGATACAAATTAAAGGTTTTTGTGTTTTAATACATTTTTGCAAATTAAAACGAATGTGTACAAAATGTGTACAATTTTGACCGCTAATAAATTTTTCATACTTGGCGCATGAGCTGTGTAGAAGGTGTCATTTTTGCGAAAAATGAGCACGACGTTCTCATTGCTACCTGTTGAGACTGGCGAACATTTGATCAATTTTATGTCATCTAAGAAAGAGTTGTAAAAGTCGCGTGGTGGAATTAGGGCGCCCATTTGCCGTTCCGGAGGTCACCGCCGTCAATAGCGTTGTTATATTTAGAGACTCGAGCATTTGGGACGCGGCGATACCTATAGGTTGTGATTTTTACATTTAGATTATTTTATATAGTTCTAGGGACTAAGGGGGGTGTTGGATGTAACTTTAATATTTTATTATTTTTGTACCTTTTTGAAACATTTGTTTATTCTTTTTTCACCAACCATGTCTTAGACCATCTAGGGTACATGTCACCTCAGATGGATCTGATCGCCGCCATATACTGTTTTCTTACAATACAAGTATCGCAGAGTATATGGCATTTCTGATCTCCTATAACATACAATGAGCCACAGGGATCATGGTAAGGATGTGCAGAAGCAGTATCCTGGTCAAACGCAAGCCCGAGAGTACATTGGCACCGATCGGGCGCCCCCCTTGACTTAGCGGCCGCGCGGCGCGGAGTGGATGGAGGCTACGAGGGCCCCCCCCCCCACCGCCCAAATTGAAGTCCGGCCGGGGACTTGCCGGCGGCAAAAGAAAAGGTTGACACCCTTGATCGGTGCAAGCACCGACGCGGGTGATAGCGAGGGGGTTTTGCTGCAGATCTGCAGCAAAGCCCATCTCTGTTGAAGAAGGCTCAGCCACGTGAGCTTCTTCATACCAAACTATCACAGCTCTGGCGGATATATCCGTCACGGAGTTAAGGGTTAGAGACGCCTTGGTTCCCTTCGTGACTGAGGTATCCAATGAGTGCTTTCTGCGGGCGCCTCTGCGAAGTCAATGAGGAGGGTCTTATAAAATACAAAACGCCTCCAAAACAACGCAGGAAGAGGGACGGTCGGAAAACACAGACAAGAATCGTTCAAGTCAAAGGGAGGGAATATCAGAAGCCAATGCAGAAAAAAAAAAAAAGTGATTCCGTTACATCTGACGTCCTAAAACTTACGGAATCTCCCCTTACTACTGACCAGATTGAAATATAGTCGATGGGGCTCAATTTCTCTATAGCCTCTAATTTGACCTTTTATACATTAAAGGACCTTAACAGATTTATTAGAGGTCTTACTGTTAAAAATAAATTTTCTATGGGGACACTATTCCATCTAATACCACAGAAACAGGGACCGAGACTGATCCACATCTCAAATGTTTTATAAATGAGTTCAGTGACATGATTTTCCGAGTCAACTATACGATGATTAGCAACAACCCTCGAGATTGCAAGGGGAGAGTGGTTGCGAATACGTCCACAGCAAGCTCACTACATCACACTTCTAGTCTTATATGACACAACGGAACATTGCAGTGGTAGATCATGCTGGCAAGGCAGGGTTAGTGTTTTAGGTGATGTAGATGTGTCATCCAATCACATGTATACACTCTATTCTCTGTAGCTGAGATGTATGGAGGAGTAGCCATCACTGACCAGGGGGATAACAAGACCCTGTCAGGAACTTCCAAGAAGAGAGTAGTCAGTCTCTCTAGGAGAGGGCGAGACCAGTCCAACCAGACCTAGGAGTACTGCAGAAGATCGACTGGAGTAACTCCAGTCTAAACTCTATACAGCTAGCATACCAGACCAGAGCAGGAAGAGCCTAGCCCCTGCTGAGAGTGGAGCTAATAGCTAAGGTTAGTGAGGAAAGGGGTTACATCCACCTTAAGGGTATACCTGAAGCACTCCAGGACAACTGAAGCATCCATTAGGGACCACAGCCTACTCCAGCCTGCCTCTGCATCCAGGCTGGGATCTACCTCCTGTGGCTCCCTCAACGCATCTCAGCACTCCACTACTCTGTTAAGGCACGCTGCTGCGGTTCCTGTCGGTTTCAATATAAAGATGTAAGTTGTTTGTTACAACTCTGCCTCCGTCTGTGTCCCTGCTACTACAGCTGCCATCATCAAGGCGCACCTGTCCACCACACAGAGACTCATACTGCTACCCCAAAGGGTTTGCCCCAGGGAGATCCGATATAGCAGCCTCTCCCTCATTTTCTTGCCACCAAAACCCTGCTGGAAACCGTCAGGCTTAGGACAGCCCTCCGGTTCACTACCAAGCCCGTGACCTGCGTGCCGAGACGCAACCACCGCCACTAGGTACTGCGGGCCCCCGGCCCCGAGAAAGGCTAGGCCCCGTGGGGGATGTTTGCATTACATCGGTGTTATAAATAAATGAATGACAAACGGAAATATTTCTGCTAGTATGCATCCTTTGATTCCTAACCCTGATTTTTACCCATACAGGCGAGGGTGGATGCCATGGGAAGGTTCCAAGAGGTCATAGAACGGGACCTAGGAGGAAACCTTCATTCCAACACTTTCGTGCCCCAGCACAGTGTTAATTATGACAACGAATGCACCTTAAAATCCTAAGAAAGATTGCACAAGAGTCATCAAATGGTAAAGAGGCACGTGTTGTAATTGAGCCGGGACCTATAACAAAACACAGGTAGAGAATACTTCGGCGGTGAGAACAGCTACCGTATTTTACCAGCCTCTACTAAAATGTCTCACAAGAAATGTTTGTTTATTGATGATGGGGTGCATTGAGTATGACAGATAAGCAGGCTGAATACCTTAGAACAAAACCCATTTACACCATATGCACGCATTGCAAACATCCAAAGGGGTCACATCCTCCGTCCTATGAGACCGATAATTTCAGGGATAGGTTCCTCATGCAGTCTCTGTGTCAATGGCTCTGACACATTCTTGCGCCCATTGTCAAAAGAATACCTGGGTATTCAATACACGGGAGACATGTGAGGGGTTTGCAGGGGATCACTTGGCGGCCAGACTTTTCATGGGGTGGCTGCAACGTGGTCTCTGTCACCTCCATACCCCACCAGGTTTCAAGCAAGCACAACTTCATATACTAATACAGGGCTAGAGATAATTTACAACTCTACTCAAGGAGGTGGTAACTTGTGGGAACGGAGATGTGTCTGCCGTGCCGGTGTTCATGGCACATCAAATAAATTCCATATAGAATGCCAGCAAACTAGGAGAGGTGACCACCCAAGTGAACAGGATTGTGGATATGAAAAGGATTATAGCTACCCAAAACCAACAAAAATAAAAATATTCCAACTCCAAGGGCAAGTAGACACAAAGTCCATATATCAAGAATGAGGTACAGTCGTCAGTCATGTAATTGTTTTCTTTATTATGGGCCGTGTCGTGTGTTGTAGTTGTTGTTGCGGTTTTGTTAACTGTCTAAAATAAGTTATGGTTTAGGTCATAACAACGTAATCATTGGCCTTTGGCTAAAGAAGGACATGTGACTCAAGATCTACAGTCTCACTGACCCCCTTGCCCATGTTTCGAAGGGGTCCCCTTGGGACTGGAACAAATGGCAACACCAACTAGCAAGAAAACTGAGAACTGTACACCCTGGCTGAACGTCGTTTGCTGCTCATTTGTAGATAAAGAATGTGGCCTTTGGATTTGGGTACTTGTATGTTAATACCGTTGTTATGGTATGAAAATCAATAAAAATTTTTTTTTAAAAAAAAAATAATCCCTATAACGAAGTTCACTTTTTCTGTAAATAAAACATACATGGGTTTCTTGTTAAAATTGAGAGCAGACGAATATGGGTAATTTCCACTTGTACTCACCGTCTAAAAAAACCGCAAAGGCACACACATTCTTCATGCCAAGCAGCGGCACCCACACATGTAGTTAACCTTAGTGCTCTGCGCGTAGCTGACTGCGCAGCTCCCACTATTAGCGCTCAGCGCAGTACAGCTACTGCGCTAGCCATAGGATTTGAGAATTGTCACCACGTCGCGAGACGTGGGTACAAGGGAGGGATTTGGGTGACAGAGGCAGGAGGAGTTCGTCTCCGTCACCCGACCAATCAAATTGGTCCCACCCGCGATTGCCGTGATTGGCCAGTAAACCTGACTGGGCCATTACAGTGATTTTTGGCTAAAAAACCATGGTTTAGCCCCTTCTCTTCCTCCAGTGGCACCATTGGGTTTGTATCGCTGGAGAGAGGAAAGAGGTTACTGGTGTGCACCAAAATACAACTTTACACGATATTAGTTTCTGATCCTATTGATCCTATTGGTTTTCTACAAATCCCTATCCCTATCTGTTTTTCCTGTGTCTGTGTGTCATGTGTGATCGCCCTGTGTGATCCCATTGTCTTTCAGTTTTTCCTGTCTGTCCTTCTGAACCAAACGCCCTTTCAGTGCACTGTGTAGCGGTGTTCTGCAAGGAGGCACTTTTCGTGGCCGGGGTGAATAGGCTGCAAAGAATCTTTAGCGGTAGTTAGTTGTCTTAGGGCAAGCTAGGTGCATTGGTAGCGCTTTTGACGCGGTGCACAGGGTTTTTTTGGTGCCTGGTAATATTTTTTTCACAGGCCGTCGGTGTACATAGTTGGGTGCACTTAGTATTTTTTGTGTTGTGCAATCTGTGCGGCTGGTCCGTGTAATTGGTGGTGCATTACCTTTTTTTTGTGGCTATCTGTTGCGGTTGTCTGTGTAGTTTAGTGCGCATTATTTTTGTGTGTGTGCCATCTGTGCGGCTTGTCCGTGTAGTTTTTGTTGCAGTTATCTTTTCTTTTTTGTGTGCTTGCTAGACGGTTTATCCGTGTAGTTTATCCGTGTAGTTTGGTGCACATTATCTAATTTTTCTAGTTCTTTACTTTTTTTGTGTGCAATGTATCATAGTATCATAGTATAATGGCTGGAAGGAGACGCAAATCGCTCAAGTCCAACCTTTAAGAATTAAATAATGTTTTATCCCATAACCCGTGATATTTTTTCTCTCCAGAGGCATCCAGGCCTCTCTGAACATGCTAAAGAGTCGCCATAACCACTCCTGCTTGGCAGAGAGTTCCACAGTCTCAATGCTCTTACAGTAAAGAACCTTTGTCTATGGTGATTGTTAGAATCGCCTCCTCCTCTAGGCGTAGAGGATGCCCCCTTGTCGGGTCACAGGCTAGGTTATAAAAGATCTTGGAGAGATCCTGTACTGTATTCAGGTATTTGATCATTGTAATGAGGGTCTCCCTCGTCGTCTTTTTTCTAAACATGAATAATCCTAAATTTTGTAATCTTGCAGTGTACTCTAATCCCCCCATTCCCTAATAATCCTGGGGATTATGTTCAGAAGACGTTACACGTGTTGGAGGCATATAACAGCTTGCCTTGACACCGACGTACGCATGGGGTGATGTCCCCTTACCTATCATAATCCTCCTGTCATCTCCCAGTGAACCTGAAGGACCCCAAGAAGGCGCACCCGAGGGTTCCAGGGACTTCATTTACTCTTTTGCGATGGAAGTTCTGGACTTCTGCAGGAGAGAAGCGTCGGGGCTTCCACTGACAACCCAATGGTAGCTCCCCAGATAATTATACCCCTCAGGTCCCTGACTTTTTGGGCCATCTGGAATTAATTTGACACGCAGGGCTCAGAGCTGTGGAGTTTTTTACATGTTTTTTTGATGAGGAGCTGCTGAATGTTATTAATTTCTAGACAACTCATCCGCTGCACAGCATATGCCCAAATCAGTTCCGCATGACACATGAGCAGGGTGCGCTTTGAAGCCATCCATAAGTTTATGCACTACACTCGAAACAACCCCAGTGCACACCAGGTGACCCCCGTTATGATTGTTTATTAAGGTCAGGCCCTATTAGATCATTTTAGTGCCAAGTTGCCCAGGCATATACCCCCGCCAAAACATGTGAGAATGACAGTCCCTGGTTATAATTCAAGCATAGTACATGCCAATAAGAGGGCAAGGTATGGTGTGAAGAGGATAAGCTGTGCGAAAGTTCATCAGGGTACACTACAAGGTCAGGGATAATGAAGGTAAGGACTCATATAGTGCCAGATGCCCCCCCTTACCTGGGTGTTAAAGGGAAGATAGTGATGGGATTAGTGCACCCACTGCTGGACCAGGGCACCACACCTCTACCTGACATTCTACCCCTGCACTACCCTGTCAAGTGCCTCACTTCCAAGAGAATAGCGGCATGCGGCACTGTACGCGAGATCAGAGAGGTCTCCTAAGGTCGACTGCTTGGGCAAACAACTTAAAAGGCCCAAAGCAGGGACTAGCAAGCGCCTCTGTTTGTGTGTTAAGTACAAGGACAAGAGGAGGTCCTGTTTAACCACAATACTGAGCACACTACCACCTGTCCAGTACGAGGTGCCAGTACAGAAAAACCCAAGCCAGACTGTATTTTAGATTATAACAATACTGGAGGGGTGGCTTGTCTGACAGGTGTTCAGCCGTACATGCCATGCGGAAAGTCGAGGGTGTGGTACAGAGAGCTGCCGTGCCACATGCAGATGGCATTGTATAATGCTTATGTGTGCATCGAGATGCCGGCAGAGGGGAATTTCCTGGAATTTCAAGAGTTAATAAGTATTTTGTTTTTTGGAGACCAGGAGGGGGGAGTGCTAGTACAATCTGGAAGTGAGGCCCCATCACTATGTCCAGGGACACTTTCCACGCGTATTAGTTCCCCAAAACCAGCAAGGGAAGGTCACAAAAGAGGTGCAGGGGTGCTCCCAAAAAATGGCCATCGGAAAGACACTTCCCTTGCTGGCTGTTTGGGGAACTACTCCTGGAAAGTGCTGCCCTGGTACAATACGTGATGGGGCCTCACTTCCAGATGTACTAGCACTCCCCCCTTCCTGGTCTCCAAAAACAAAAGTACTTTATTAACTCTTGAAATTCCAGGAAAGTTCCCCTCTGGCCGGCATATCGATGCATACAGAGTCGCTGCATAGTGCCCTCTTCGTGCCTTTTAGTGTTTTGCCCAAGCAGCGACTTAGGAGACCTCTCTATTTCTGCGTACAGTGCCGCATGCCGCAGTATTTCGGGAAGTGAGGCACTTGACGGGTATGCAGGTGTAAATTGTCCGGTAGAGGTGGTAGCCCTGGTCCAGCAGTGGGTGCATAACAAATCCCACACTATCTTCCCTTTAACACCCAGGAAGGGGGGGCATTCTTGGGGCACTATAGTGGAGTCCTACCTTCATATACCCTGAACTTGTAGGTGTACCCTGATGAACTTTCGCACAGCTTATACATCTTCACACCATACCTTGCCCTCTTATTGGGCATGTACTGGGCTTTGAATTATACCACGGGACTTGTTCTATTCTCCACATGTTTGGCGGGGGTATATGCCTGGGCACTTGGCACTAAAATGATCTAATATGGGCCTGACCTTAATAAACAATCATAACTGGGTCACCTCTGGTGGGCACTGTGTGTTGTCAGTGTAGTGCATAAACTTATGATGGCTTCAAAGCGCACCCTGCTCATGTCATGCGGACATGATTTTGGGCAATATGCTGTGCAGCGTAGAATTTGTCTGAAATTAATACATTCAGCAGCTCCTCATCAAAAAAAATGTAAAAAAGTCCACAGCTCTGAGCCCTCCGTGTCAAAATTAATATTCCAGAGAGGGCCCAAAAAGTCAGGGACCTGAGGGGTATAATTATCTGGGGCTACCCATGTGGGGTCAGTGGAAGCCCCAGACGCTTCTCCTGCAGAAGTCCCAGACACTTCAATCGCAGAAGTCCCTGGAACCCTACGGCGCCTTCTTGGGGGTCCTTCCAGGTCACTGGGAGATGAGCAGGAGGATGATGATAGGTAAAAGGGGACATCACCCCCACTAGCTGACTCGGTGTCAGAGGCAAGCATGTTATATGCCTCCAACACGGTGTACGTCTTCTGAGACATAATCCCCAGGATTATTAGGGGAATGGGGGGATTAGAGTACACTGACAGATTACAAAATTTAGGATTATTCAGTTTAGAAAAAAGACGACTGAGGGGAGACCTCATTACAATGTACAAATACCTGAATGGACAGTACAAGGATCTCTCCAAAGATCTTTTTATACCTAGGCCTGTGACC
This sequence comes from Engystomops pustulosus, assembly GCA_019512145.1. Lineage (NCBI taxonomy): Eukaryota > Metazoa > Chordata > Amphibia > Anura > Leptodactylidae > Engystomops > Engystomops pustulosus. The sequence goes on from WNYA01000419.1 coordinate 59,935, forward strand.
CGGACAAGGGGGCATCCTCTACGCCTAGAGGAGAGGCGATTCTACCATCACCATAGACAAAGGTTCTTTACTGTAAGAGCAGTGAGACTGTGGAACTCTCTGCCGCAGGAGGTTGTTATGGCCGACTCTATGTACATGTTCAAGAGAGGCCTGGATGCCTTTCTGGAGAGAAAAAATATCACGGGTTATGGGGATAAAACATTTATTTAATTCTTAAAGGTTGGACTTGATGGACTTGCGTCTCCTTCCAGCCTTATATACTATGATACTAAAAAAAAAAAAACACAAAAAAAGTAAAGAACTAGAAAAATTAGATAATGCACACCAAACTACACGGACAAGCCGCACAGATGGCACACACAAAAAATAATGCGCACTAAACTACACAGACAAGCCGCACAGATAGCACACAAAAAAAAAGGTAATGCACACCAAATTACACGGACCAGCCGCACAGATGGCACACACAAAAAATAGCTAAGTGCACCCAACTATGGGTACACCTACGGCGCTGTGGAAAAAAATATTACCAGGCACCGAAAAAAACCCATGTGCACCGCGCAAAAAGGCGCTACAAATGCACCTAGCTTGCCCTAAGACAAACTAACTACCGCTAAAGATTCTGTGCAGCGCTATTCACACGGCGCACTGAAAAGTGCCTCCAGTGCAGAACAACGCTAACACAGTGCACTGAAAAGTGCGTTTGGGTTCAGAAGGGACAGACAGGGAAAAACGGAAGACAAGTGGGATCACACAAGGCGATCACACAGGGAACACACAGGACACAGGAAAAAACAGATAGGGATAGGGATTTGTAGAAAACAATAGGGATCAGATAAGGATCAGAACACTAATTATAGTGTAAAAGTGTATTTTGGTGCACACAGTAACGCTCTTTCCTCTCTCCAGCGATAGCAAACCAAAATGGTGCCACTGGAGGAAGAGGAAGGGGCTAAAACCATGGTTTTTAGCCAAAAATCACTGTAATTGGCCAGTCAGGTTTGACTGGCCAATCACGGCAATCGGCGGGTGGGACCAATTTGATTGGTCGGGTGACGGAGACAGGAACTCCTCCTGCCTCTGTCACCCAAATCCCATCCCGATGTCACCACGTCTCGCGACGTGGTGACAATTCTAAAATCCTATGGCTAGCGCAGTAGCTGTACTGCGCTGAGCGCTAATAGTGGGAAGCTGCGCAGTACAGCTACGGCGCAGAGCACTAAGGGGTTAACTACATGTGTGGGGTGCGCGCTGTGGGCATGAAGAATGGTGTTTCCTGCGGTTTTTTTTACGGTGAGTACAAGTGGAAATTACCCCATATTCGTCTGCTCTCAATTTTAAATCAAGAAACTCCATGTATGTTTTATTTACAGAAAAAGTGAACTTCAGATTATATGGATTATTTTTTTTTTAAAAAAAAACTATTTTTATTGAATTTTCATACCATAACAAAGGTATTAACATACAAGGTACACAATCCAAAGGGCCACATTTCTTTATCTACAAATGAGCAGCAAACGACGTTCAGCCAGGGTGTACAGTTCTCAGTTTTCTTGCTAGTTGGTGTTGCTCATTTGTTCCAGTCCCAAAGGGGACCCCTTCGAAACATGGGCAAGGGGGTCAGTGAGACTGTAAGAGCTAGAGTCACATGTCCTTCTTTAGCCCAAAGGGCCAATGAATTACGTTGTTATTGACCTAAACCATAACTTATTTAGACAGTTAACAAAACACGTAAACAAGCAACGTAAACAAGCGACAAGGCCCAAAGAATAAAGAAAACAATTACATGACTGACTGACTGTACCTCATTCTTGATAATATGGACTTTGTGTCTACTTGTCCCATTGGAGTTGGAATATTTTTATTTTGTTTGTTTGGGTAGCTATAGCCTTTTCATATCCACAAATCCTGTTCACTTGGGTGGTCACCTCTCCTAGTTCTGGGCATTCTATATGGATTATTATTGATGTGATCCATGAACACCGGCACGGCAGACACATCTCCGTCCCACAAGTTACCTCCTTGAGTAGGAGTTGTAAATTATCCTCATAGCCACTGTATTTAGTAATATGAAGGTTAAGTGCTTGCTTAGCAACCTGGTGGGGTATGGAGGTGTACAGGGAGACCACGTTGCAGCCAACCCATGAAAAGTCTGGCCGCCAAGTGATCCCCTGCAAACCCCTCAACATGTCTCCCGTGTATTGTAAATACCCAGGTATTCTTTTGACAATGGGCTGCAAGAATGTGTCAAGCCATTGACACAGACGTTCATTGAGGGAACCTATCCCTGAAATTATCGGTCTCATAGGCGGAGGATTGACACCCTTGTGGATTTTTGGCAATGCGTGCATGATGGGTGTAATAGGGTTTTGTTCTTAAGGTATTCAGCCTGCTTATCTGTCAATACTCCTAATGCAACCCCCATCATCAATAATACAAAACATTTCTTGTGAGAACATTTTAGTAGGATCTGCTGGTAAAATACGGTAAGCTTTCTCATCCGCCGATAGATTCTCTACCTGTGTTTTGTATAGGTCCCGGCTCATTACAACAACCGTGCCCTCTTTACCATTTTGATGACTCTTGTGACATCTTCATTAAGGGATTTTAAGGTCATTCGTTGTCTATAATTAACATTGCTGGGGGCACGAAAGTTGTTGGAATGAAGGTTTCCTAGGTCCCGTTCTATGACCTCTTGGAACCTGTCCATGGCCTCCACTCTCGCCTGTATGGGATAAAAATCAGGGTTAGGAACATCAAAAGTGCATGACTTAGCAGAAATATTTCGTTTGTCATCATTATAGTTATTAACATCCGATGTAATTGCAACATCCCCCACCGGGGCCTAGCCTTTTCTCGGGGCCTGGGGCCCGCAGTACCTGAGTGGCTGGTGGTTGCGGTCTAGGCACGCTAGTGTCACGGTGCTTGGTATGGGGAACCGGAGGGCTGTCCTACAGCCTGACAGGTCTCCAGCAGGGTGGTGTTGGCAAGAAATGATGAGGGAGAGGCTGCTATAGCGGATCTCCCTGGGGCAACCCTTTGGTGTCTAGAGTATGAGTCTCTGTGTGGTGGACAGGGTGCCTGTGATGATGGCAGCTGTAGTAGCAGGGACCAGACGGAGGCAGAGGTTGAACAAAAACAACTTACAGTTCTTTATTGGAACCGACAGGAACCGCAGCAGCGTGCCTTTAACAGGTTAGTGGAGTGCTGAGCTGCAGTGGAGGGGCAAGCCACAGGGTAAGATCGCCAGCTGGATGCAGAGGGCAGGCTGGGAGGTAGCTGTGTCCTAATAGGATGCTTCAGTTGTCCTGGAGTGCTTCAGGTATACCCTTAAAGGTAGGATGATACCCCTTTCCTCACTAACTCTTAGCTATTAGCTCCACTCTTCAGGCAGGGGCTAGGCTCTTCCTGCTCTGGTCTGGTATGCTAGCTGTATAGAGTTTAGACTGGAGTTACTCCAGTCTGCTTCTGCAGACTCCTAGGTCTGGTTGGAACTGGTCTCTTCCCTCTCCTGAGAGAGACTACCTTCTTCTGGAAGTTTCCTGACAGGGTCTTGTTACTCCCCCTGGTCAGGTGATGGCTACTCCTCCAATTACATCTCAGCTTACAGAGAATAGAGTGTAATACATGTGATTGGATGACACATCTTACATCACATAAAACACTTAACTCCTGCCTTGCCAGGCAGGATCTACCACTGCAATGTTCCGTTGTGTCCTATAAGGACTATAGAGTGTGATGTAGTGACTTGCTGTGGGACGTATTCGCAACCACTCTTCCGCCTTGCATCGGCGAGGGTGTTGCATAATCATCGTAAGTTGATCTGAAAAATTCATGTCACTGAACTCATTTATAAAAAACATTTGATGATGTGGATCAGTCTCGGTCCCTGTTTCTGTGGTATTAGATGGAATAGTGTCCCCAAGAAAATTTATTTTTAACAGTAAGACCTCTAATAAATCTGTTAATGTCCTTTAATGTATTAAAAAGGTCAAAATTAGAGGCTATAGAGAAATTGAGCCCCATCGACTATATTTCAATCTGGTCAGTAGTAAGGGGAGAGTCCGATAAGTTTAGGACGTCAGATGTAACGGAATCACTTTTTTTTTCTGGCATTGGCTTCTGAGATTCCTCTCCTGGACTTGAACATTTCTTTCTGTGTTTCCGACCTCCCCTTCTCGTTTCCTGCCCAAGAGGTGTGAGTAGAAGGATCTGACGACCTCCAGAATCCCTGATCTGGACCTTTTCATGGATCCCGTACTGTCAACCAGCCTTGAGACAACTTTACCATTCACTGACATCTTGCAGTTTCTGTAAGGGTCGGGCGAGCGGTATTTCCCGTAATCCCTCTCAAAAACCAAAGATGCGCGTCTATCGTACTGACACCTCTTCAGCAAGGATTTCACTCTGGAGATGTCCTCACGACTACCTACAGTCGAGACGAGATGCTCGAGTTTCCTCCTCAGGCCCTGATACAGGCGGTACCTGTCCAGGCTCCTGAGGCTCGAGAGCTGGCGGAAGAATCTCGCCACCCTTTTTACCTGACCACTAGACTAACTAAGAATAACGTGCAGCGGTCCCGGCCCACCAGGCCTCTGAATGCTCCATAGGCCCACTCCGCATAGGAGAGACCGGCCAACCCGGGCCAATGGATGGAAGCGCCCACCCGGTTGTACACCTCTGTGTTAAAGGGGCACTGAAGCAGGAAGTGGTCCATGCTCTCCAGCAGGCCACCGCACTCCTCCCGGGGACAACCCCTTTCCTCAGAGCTCCTACACTTCAGATTGTCCCTCACACACAGCTTTCCATGGAAGCAGCGCCAACTTACATCCCAGAACTTCAAGATGCCTCTGGAAATGGGTCAACAGAACCCTTTTGTCAAGGACTTTCCTTGACATGGTCCTGATCTCCCACATTCCCAGACCCCACCGGCGAATCACCTTCAGAACCGGGGTAGCATAAGCCGGAAGATGCCCATGCGGTGTACGAAGATCCTTCACTCGCCCTCCTGTCTCCCATTCCTGGAAGAAAGGCCAAAACCATCCCCTGCAGGAGTATACCCACGGAGGAGCCCTCTCTTTCCAGAGGTTTGCAACATTGATTTTAAGAAAGGTATTCACTAGGAACACCACAGGGTCCTGAGGCTCGAGAGCTGGCGGAAGAATCTCGCCACCCTTTTATTGAGCATCTCCCACCACTCTGACTTACTGCTACAAAGGCCCAGCAATTGAGCATCTCCCACCACTCTGACTTACTGCTACAAAGGCCCAGCAAAAGTACCTGGCTCTGAAGAAAGTCCTCAAAGGATTGTCTGATCTCCGCTTCTTCCAGGAGAGACGAATTGAGCTTCCAGTAGCCTCTTCCCATCCGGTGGGGGTCTCTTCCTTAGGCTTCCTGTAATATACCCCAGAGCTGCACTCACTATTCTACTGGAGTCACTTTATACATGCATGATAAAACATCACATTATTGCAAATTTTCTACTCACAACCAAACTACCTTGTCAGACCTAAATATTGAGAAATTAACAATACATAATAATAATTGATAATCTTAACCCCAATATATTCCCCATCAGTTATGCACTGGGTTCCTCTTATTGCTGTAACATTTCTTACCTCTGTGATTTAAGAGAGCTGAACCAAAACTGGATGCCACTGTATGTAAGTTTGTAATAAAAATAATAAAGGATTGGCTGGAAATCATTGTAAAATGTTCCCTTTTTGGTCCCTCATATAAATAAGAAGGAGAAACCATAAAAAGACAATGTAAAGATATAGCATAATTCACCAACTATATAAGCAGATGAGGGATGCAGAGATTTCACCTCTTCATGTGTCCTAGTCCTCGGGGGCGTAGTCATGCAGTCCCTAGGGCAGCAGCATCTACCATTGTGCTGGGGAGCGGGATGTATACTGAAGCATCACATTTCTATATATGCCGATACTGTGGGATATTTGCAGCCTTCTATGGCAGGTGCAGTACGGGAGTTTGAATGTAAAACTATGGGGGAAGATGAAATGGGATATAAACAAAGCATAAGGCAGCACCAATATTATGCTTTGAATTGCTACTGTCCACATATAGTAGCATCCTGCAATATTAAAGGGCATCTACCACCAGAATGAAGGACTGTTAATAGAGGTTGGAGCCCCACAGGCTCATTTGCATACAGTCCTGCATCCTGGTGGTAGATGTCCTTTAAGGTAATTCCCATCTGCTAAAGGGTCAGCGTTTGGAGAGAAATTGAAGAAAACACTATCCGTACCCGTCAGTTGGGTAACGACATACTGGCCATTGGTGTGGATACAACATTCACTGGGCATGTGTTTTCTTAGTTCCTGGTCTCAAAGGTGAACACTGGGACCACAGATTAATTAATGTGATACCAAATGCTCGTGGGCAGGGGGGCACCGTCCATGAGGCGAGTTGAACCTCTTACCTCAGGCAGCACCTGCAGCAAGATGGGGGAGGATCAAAGGTGCAATCACCTGCTAAATTGCAAGACCTGACACCTGATGCGAGCATGGGTGTGAGACCGATGCTTGGAGAACTGACTTACTAAAAAATAACCTGGCATGTTACTCATGGAAGGGGCAGAGGGGCGCCGTTCTATAGCTGGCTTCAGGCAGTAGAGGGTGTAGGATTCAGCCCTGTTAATGGGGAGTTAAAGACCTGACATGTTTTCTTAGCCTGTATTTAAAAATTAAGGTTTTGGTCCTAACTTTTGGACCATTACCACCGCATAGTCCTTGTAGGAACTGCATCGTCAGTGTTTTATTTATATTTTGAGCCCAATCTGGTTTTATAGTAAATCTAGAACCAGCGGTGGCACAATGGCTGCTGTCCATCATTTTTTTGATATCATTCAATCATTGAGTTGTAGCCATCTTCCGGCCGAAAAATTTCGACCTAGAGCCCCCGTATAAATTTTTTTAATGCCCTTCAGCACCTTGTGAGCAAGAATCATGATGCATTGTTGCAGCAATTGCAGCCAAGTTCATTGCCAAGGTTTTAAAAAATAAGCGGCACAAAGATATAGTCGTTCCCAATTAATTCCCCACCAAAAAAAAAAAAATCTATTTGTATATTCGAAACAATAATCCCTTTCTACCAAGTCGGCTTAGATACAGTAACTCAGCTCTGTATAAAGTGGAGTTCTATAATGTCAGCTTAGATACACTTATATCTGGTGATGAAGCATGAATAGAGTAAAAGAAGCATGTTGTATAAATGTTTATTTTTAAGTTGTTTGTTCTAATACTAAGTTACTTCTAATTCTGACAATAAGAGGTGAATAATCACCTATGGAGCTGGTTGGGGATGGGGGACATGCAGCATGCATCATAAATCTTTATGTGCAGGGTGAGGGATTAGGGAGACCTCTCTGATTTCTGCGTACAGTGCCGCATGCCGCAGTATTTCTGGAAGTGAGGCACTTGAACAGGGTAGTGCAGGTGTAGAAATTGTCCAGGTAGAGGTGGTAGCCCTGGTCCAGCAGTGGGTGCACTAAATCCCACACTATCTTCCCTTTAACACCCAGGAAGGGGGGGCATTCTGGGGGCACTATAGTGGAGTCCTTACCTTCATATACCCTGAACTTGTAGGTGTACCCTGATGAACTTTCGCACAGCTTATACATCTTCACACCATACCTTGCCCTCTTATTGGGCATGTACTGGCTTTGAATTATACCAGGGACTTGTCTATTCTCACATGTTTGGCGGGGGTATATGCCTGGGCAAACTTGGCACTAAAATGATCTAATATGGGCCTGACCTTAAATAAACAATCATAACTGGGGTCACCTCTGGGTGGGCACTGTGTGTTGTCAGTGTAGTGCATAAACTTATGGATGGCTTCAAAGCGCACCCTGCTCATTGTCATGCGGAACATGATTTTGGGCAATATGCTGTGCAGCGTAGAGATTTGTCTGAAATTTAATAACATTCAGCAGCTCCTCATCAAAAAAAATGTAAAAAAGTCCACAGCTCTGAGCCCTGCCGTGTCAAAATTAATTCCAGGATGGCCCAAAAAGTCAGGGACCTGAGGGGTATAATTATCTGGGGCTACCCATGTGGGGTCAGTGGAAGCCCCAGACGCTTCTCCTGCAGAAGTCCCAGACACTTCAATCGCAGAAGTCCCTGGAACCCTACGGCGCCTTCTTGGGGGTCCTTCCAGGTCACTGGGAGATGAGCAGGAGGATGATGATAGGTAAAAGGGGACATCACCCCCACTAGCTGACTCGGTGTCAGAGGCAAGCATGTTATATGCCTCCAACACGGTGTACGTCTTCTGAGACATAATCCCCAGGATTATTAGGGGAATGGGGGGATTAGAGTACACTGACAGATTACAATATGGTCGTCTTCCCTCCCTCCTCACCATACGATGGCCATCAGGAGAAAAATATATCTGCAGATTATTGTTCTATAAGGAAATTCCTTGTTATAAAGTTTAGATTTGATGTTCGTTTCACTGTAAACCACCTGCCTTGTTCTGGAATTTATTTGTAGATGGAAAATGATGTCACTTCACTGTAGTTTATAGTGGGGGATTTTTGGTTTCGTTTATGACAAGTTTTCCTTCGGCTCATTCAGTTTTAATTGGAACAATTACAATGTATGGATTTCTTTTACAGGTTTCAACCACTTTGAATTTGGACGAGCATTTATTTCTTTAATAATCTGGTCAACATGGGAAGGTGTGGGGGGAGTTTTATATTAAAATGTTTTTATTGGTGCCTGTGGTTTTATTTTATCTAATTACCACCTGTTTGGCAACATCCATGAGTAAGGCAGAGGGCTGGATATCCAATGCTCAAAAGATTTTAATTTGAATATAATGGTTTTTAAGAGCCTTTGTCAGTCAGAAGGGAAATATCAACAGCTTTACCTGATATTTATTGTGCAGACAAAAGAAGTCTAAATGATACTGTGGATATGATGAAGCATTGAAGCGAACCCGCCAGCATGAACCTCATTTTCACTAAAGACAGGTTGCAAAAGCCCATTGCAGCTGCACTCCTTCACAGAGGTCACAGCCTGGTGAGCTGACATCAGTGGGAGAGGGAGGAGCTGTAATGGAGCACAAAGGTGGGGGCTGAGAGCTGAGGAGTCTGCAGCCCAGAGAAGCCCTGGGACTAAACAGTGCATTCTGTCAGGGTGAAAGGTAAGTTATAACACACAATTATATTGTTATGCAAATGCTTAGAGGAGGGAGAAAGACATATTTGCAATGCAGGTGGAATGGGCTGCTGCAACCTGTATTAGTGAAAATGGGGTCCCTGGTGACAGGTTCCCTTTAACCAGAAGGTGGGGGTGTAACACAGTCATAGGAGGAGAATCTCCCCACTATACTTACTGGGACAACTTCACTAATAACTATATAGACCTTCCCTCCAGGCTGTATTGAGATTGAGATTTCTGTTGATTTCACTTTCTCTGATTTATCTAAACCCCCTGATATGTGCAGCACCATGGCATGATATAAAATAATAATAATCGATTATAAACAAGTTGCCTTAAATAAATACATCCTTTGTTTATATAGCGCACACAGATTCCGCAGCGCTGCACAGAGCTTTCCAGATCAGTCCCTGTCCCCAATGGGGCTCACAATCTAATCAGTCTACCAGTATGTTTTGGAGTGTGGGAGGAAACCGGAGGACCTGGAGGAAACCCACACAAACACGGAGAGAACATACAAACTCTTAGCAGATGTTGACCCTGGGACTTGAACCTAGGTCCCCAGCACTGCAAGGCTGTAATGCTAACCACTAGCCACCGTGCTGCCTTAGAAAAGCTCCAAATTTGCATCTTCACACATCCTTACAAATGTACTGGACTAACGCCTTATGTTCCTGGTTGGGACCCGGTCCACCTAAAAGCCTCCAGCAGATGGCCAGGACATTAATTGATAGAAAAAATAATGATATTAATTATAAACAACAATCCTAGTAATATTACTAAATCCTCCTCCTACTAATAATAGTAATGAAAGTAATAATGTAACACATACAATAGTCATAACACTACCACTAATAATACATATTACTGTATAATATCCTTTCTTTTCTGCAGATGAATTCAAAACTTTTCCAACTTCACATTTCTTATACTTGGGATGACACATGGACAGGGAGATTCATCACTGCTTCTACGTAACTATACTAGCGGCTGTGCGACCTCTATGCCATGTGGGCGTGAAGGATGCATAGAGGGGCGAGGCAGCTGGTGGAGTGTGCAGGAACATGACGTTCCCACACCGTGCCTGTGTAAGTTTTTACGCGAAACGACAACAGTCTGACCTGCCACCCGGGCCTCTTGATGCTCACATAGAGCACTTGTAGTGATATAGTCGATTTAGTTAAGTCACTGAGTCTTCCCGGCGTTTATGGGGATTGCACAGCTGGGACAGGTAGTTAGATGGGGATTGTGTCGCATGCAATTGGATTTTGGAGCAGCTGCATTATTGGCTTTCATGAGGCAGAAATTGGGGTGTTTTTATTTTTTTATAAGACTTCCCTCATTGACTTCGGCAGAGCGCCCGAGGAAAGACCTCATTGAATTTACCTCAGTCAAGAGGGGAGAGGAACCAAGGCGTCCTTAACCCCTTCACGCTCAAGTGACAGGATATATCCGCCATGGAGCTGTGAAGGTTGTATGGAAGAAAGGCTCACGGGGCGGAGACTTCTTCATACAGAGATGGGCTTTGCTGCATATCGCAGCAAAGACCCATCGCTATCACCCGCGGTCGGTGCTTGCACCGATTCAAAGGGTGCAACCATTTCTGTGCCGCCGGCAAAGTCCCGGCCGCGACTTCAAATTTGCGGCGTAGGGCGCCGCCATCTGCCTCCGATAGCGCGCCCCGAACGTCTGGGGGGGCGCCGATACGATCGGTTTGCATGGTAGCCCGGGTCTTCGTGTGACCCGAGGATACATGGCTTCTGCACATGCATTACAATGAGCATGTGGCTCATGTTATTTGATAGTGAGCAGAAAGAAAAGGCCATTTACGCGATACAGCGTATTGCGTATATGGCAGGAGGATCGACCATCTAGGGTTAATGTCCCTAGAGGGTCTAAGAACTGGTGGGGAAAAAAAGGAAAAAAAAAGTTTAAAATGTAAAAAAATAATTTAACATATTAAAAGTTCAATCACCACCCTTTCCCTTAGAACATGATATAAAATATAAGAAATAGTAAAAATCACAGACAATTAGGTATCGCCGCGTCCCAAAAGCTCGATCTTCAAAAATATAAAAAAGGCTATTGACGGCGGTGACCTCCGGAACGGCAAATGGCGCCCAAAGGCCAAAAGCGAACATTTTTCAACTTTTTAGATGACTAAAAAATTATCAAAATGTCGGCAACAGTCCTCAAAATGGTAGCCAATACAATGAGAACGTCGGCTCATTTCAGCAAAAAATGGAACACCTTAAACAGCCCATGGCAAGTATGAAAAAAATTTTTAGCGTCAGAGATTGTAACACATTTGTACACATTCGTTTAATTTTGAAAAAGTATTAAAACACAATAAAAACTAATAAATTTGGTATCACCCCGAATCGCACCAAACCAAAGAATAAAGTAGAGGAGTTATTTGGAGAGCAAAAATGAAAGTCGTAAAAACTGAGCCACAACGAACATGACGCACATTGCAGGTAAGTTTTGAAATTTTTCCACATTTGGATTTTTTTGCGGCTCCCACTACATGGCAGGGAATAATAAATAACATCATGGGAAAGTAAATTTGTTCGCACAATAAGCCCTCACACAGCTATACCACGGGAAAAGGAAAAATGAAAAAAGTTATGGGATTTTTGGAAGATGGAGAACGAGAAATTTGAGCAACTACCCGGCGTCCGTAAGGGGTTAAAGGTCTTATAAAACTCGATGTAAGCCATCCGGACCTGGGCAAGTCTTGAGGGCGAGGCCTTCAATCGCCAGCTGACTTCCTATTCCCTGATACTTCGGTCAAAACATAAGAGAGGGGTCTACTCCGGCTCAGGGACAGTTTCTGCCAGGAAAAAAAAAAAAAAAAGCCGACATCACATCCGATCTAGATCCTTCATGCCAGAGGTCGAGTAGAAAGTAGAAGTAGAAGGAGTAGAAGGATCTGCGACTCCGGAATTCACTGTGATCTGAGAACCTTTTCAGGGAACCCCGTACTGTACAACCAAAGCCTGAGAAAACTTACCATTCACGACCATCTGCAGTTTCTGTAAAGGGTCGGGCGAGCGTATTCACGTAACCCCTCAAAACCAAAGAGGCGCGTCTATCGTACTGACACCTCTTCAGCAAGGATTTCACTCTGAGAGATGTCCTCACGACTACCTACAGTCGAGACGAGATGCTCGAGTGTCCTCCTCAGGCCCTGATACAGGCACTGGACCGTCCAGGCTCCTGAGGCATCGAGAGTGGCGGAAGAATCTCGCCACACTTTTCTTGAGGCACTCCCACCACTCTGACTTACTGAACTACAAAGGGCCAGCAAAAGTACCTGGCTTGAAGAAAGTCCTAAAGGATTGTCTGATCTCCGTTCTTCCAGGAGAGACGAATTGCGCTCAGTAGCCTCTTCACATTCCGGTGGGGGTCTCGCTTAGGCTTTCTGTACATCTGTTATTTTATTATATAAAAATGGAACACAATTACAACAAAAAACATAAATCAAGCCAAACTTTTCTGGCAAAACACAAACAATAATAATAATATTAAAACAATAATACAAACTCTAAAAGAGACTTACGAAATCTCATGGCCAGCCACACACACCCACACAATCAGCATTATAAAACAAAACCTTCACCCAATCCCAACACCTAATTTTTTATTTTTTAATATAATTTTTATATAAATTATTTTTATTATTTTTTTTCATAATAACTAAAGAATTACCAGCAAAAAAAAAGAAAAACAGGAAATAAAAACATTAATATAACTAACTAATCCCCACGCCATCACCCTCCCACCCAGACACTGTCTAACAAAGTCCAAAGTTCGCGCTATATAGCCAGACCAGTGCCCAGGATCATATGTCCAAATCCCGTCCACCCCCCTCCCACCTAACACCACACAAAACCCCAAAAACAAACCAAAGCTAATACACATAACTATAACTACATAAATACACAATGACACAACATATACAAAACACATTAAACATATCCCACATAACAAATCCAAAACCACATAAAGCCCAGGATTCGGCGCTGCAAGCCCAACATCCACTATATGTTCATAACACAAAACAAAAATCTACAGTGTCAGCTTTCAGCCCAACACCAGGAGCAGAGATGACAGACTAAGGACACTAATAAAGAGAACCCCTCAAGTCGGAGAGAGGCCCTCACCGTGCAGCATCTCTCTCCAGATGAGCGCACCTTCACCAGGTCCCCCAGAATGTTCCTAACCACATCAACCACGGGAGGATTTTACGCTGCGTCGATACTAACACGTTGCGTTCCACGTGTGGTACCTGACCACTAGACTGCCTAAGAATAACGTGCAGCGGGTCCCGGCCACCCAGGCTCTGAATGCCCCATAGGCCCACTCCGAACATAGGAGAGACGGCCAACCGGGACCAATGGATGGAAGCCGCCAACCCGGTGGTAAACCTCTGTGAAGGGGAACTGAAGCAGGAAGTGGTCAAGGCTCTCCAGCAGGCCACGCACTCCTCCCGGGGACAACCCCCTTCCTCAGAGCCCTACACTTCAGATTGTCCCTCACACACAGCTTTCCAATGGAAGCAGCGTCAAGTCCCAAAACTTCAGGGGATCCTGATGGAAATTAAAAAGACCTAAACCCACCCAAGATCCGACTTGGGCAAATCCCTGAGGGCAGAGGCTTATGGAAATGGGTCAACAGAACCCTTGTGTCAAGGACCTTTCCTCCGACAGGGTCACTGATCTCCCACCTTCCCAGACCACACGGCGAATCACCTTCAGAAACCGGGGTTGGGGGTAGCGTTAAGCGGAAGATGTCCAGGCAGTGTACGGAGATCTTCAACTCGCCCTCCTGTCTCCCATTCCTGGAAGAAGGCCCGAAACCCATCACCTGCAGGAGTATACCCACGGAGGAGCCTCTCTTTCCAGAGGTTGCGATATTGATCTTAGAAAGGTATCAATAGGAACACCACAGGGTTGACCATACCAACCCATCCTTGTCCATAGTGCGTAAGTAACCTCCCTTCTTGATTAGGTTCAGCCTATTCCCCCATAACAGCTGGAAGAATAGCCTGTACACCGAGACAGAGGGGTCTGGCAAAAAACATGCACACAATGACCAGTATAATCAGCAAGGGGAGACAGGAGTTTAATCAAGTTCACCGTACCTGAGGTCAAAGACCAACCCTTCCACTGAGCCACCTTCTGGCGGGCATTTAAGCTGCTCGTCCCAGTTTGCATGGGGTAATCCCCCTGGCCAAATTCGATTTGCCGAGAACTTGGCAGAGTCTTGGGGCCCTGGAAGGGTGTCCGGGAGATCAAACCGGATCCCCCTCTACCAGCCAGAGGCTCTCACACTTATCCCGGTTGATCTTGACCCAGAAGCCTCTGAGTTAGCGGTCAACCTCTGCATCACACATTGCGACTCCTCTCGAGGACACAAAAACGGTGACATTCATCGGCATACGCACCACCCTTAGAGTTGAGTTCCGGTGCTGCCCGGTCCATCCCGAATCCACCAACGGCACCACGATCAAACATCCTAAGGAATGGGTCAATCGTCACAAAAACACGTATAGAGTGGGCTCAGAGGACAACCTGGCGAACACAGACCAACCTCAAAAGAGCGGCCCAATACACGTTCACAAGCGGGAAAAACTTTCTGCCCTGCGTACAAAAACCTTAGCAATTGACAAACTCCCCCGGCAGCCTACCTCAGAAAGGAAGACAGAGGTTACTCGTGGGTTGGTTAACCCGATCAAACGCTTTTGCATGATCCAAGGAAAGCAAGTACCCTTCCAGTTACCAGCCCTGCCTGTTCACGCCTCCGGACACAAAGCCACAGCACTAAATGATACTGCGGGCCTGGAACAGAGGCAGTGTGGGTCCCCGAAAGGAGCCGGGCGCCAAACTGCAACCAGCCGATTAAACAGAACCTTTGCCAAAAACCTTTCTGTCCGTATTGAGACGCGCTAGGGACGCCAGTCTCAAACGAGATCGTCCTTACCCCTTGACGGATGATCAGGCTGACCTCCTTATTGACTTCGGAGGAGGCCCGAGGGAAAGCACTCATGATACATCAGTCAGAGGGGAACCAAGGAGTCCTTAAAGGCTTATAAAACTCAGATGTTAAGCATCCGGAACCGGCGATTTCTGAGGCGAGCCCTCAATCGCCCGGCTGACTTACTATTCCTGATCATAGTGTCAAAAACATCAAGAGAGGGGTCTACTCCTGGCTCAGGGACAGTTATGCCAGGAAAGCGACTACAATCCCGATCTAGTCCTTCCTGCCCAAGAGGTGGAGTTAGGAAGGATCTGCGACCTCCAGGAATCCTGAGTGGACCTTTTCATGGATCCCGTACGTCAACCAGCCTTGAGACAACTTTACCATTCACTGACATCTTGCAGGTTCTGTAAGGTAGGCGAGCGGTATTTCCGTATCCCTCTCAAAAACCAAAGATGCGCGTTCTATCGTACTGAAACCTCTCAGCAAGGATTTCACTATGGAGATTGTCCCTACGAATACCTACACAGTCGAGCGAGATGCTGAGTTTCCTCTCAGGCCTGATAAGGCGGTACCTGTCCAGGATTCCTGAGGGCTCGAGAGCTGCGGAAGAATCTCGCCACCCTTTTATTGAGCATTCCCACCACTCTGACTACTGCCTACAAAGGCCAGCAAAAGTATGGCTTGAAGAAAGTCTCAAAGGAGTGGCTGATCTCCGCTTCTTCCAGGAGAGACAATGAGCTTTCCAGTAGCATCTACCATCCGTGGGGGTCTCTTCCTTAGGCTTCCTGTAATAACCCAGAGCTGCACTCACGATTCTACTGGAGTCACGTTAAATGCATGATAAAACCCCTAACATTATTGCAAATTTTCATCACAACCACACTACCTTGTTCAGACCTAAATATTGAGAAAGTAAACAATACATAATAATAATTGATACTTAACCCCAATATATTCCCCATCAGTTATGAACTGGGTTCCTCTTATTGCTGTAAATTTATTACCTCTGGATTAAGAGAGGCTGAACCAAAACTGGATGGCCCAATGTATGTTAAGTTGTAATAAAAATAATAAAGGATGGCTGGAATCATTGAAAAGTCCCTTTTGGTCCCATATAATAGAGGCGAAGAAACCATAAAGACAATGTCGATGTAAAGATATAGATCATTCACCAAAAACCCCCCAACTATTAAGCAGATGAGGGATGCAGAGATTTCACCTCTTCTGTGTCCTAGTCCTCGGGGCGTTAGTCATGCAGTCCCTAGGGCAGCAGATCTATCTACAATTGTGCTGGGGAGCGGGATGTATACTGAAGCATCACATTTTACTATGCCGATACGGTGGGATATTGAAGACTTATATGGCAGGAGCAGTACGGGAGTTTGAATGTAAAACTAGGGGGAGAAGATGAAATGGATTAAACAAAGCAATAAGGCAGCACCAATATTATGCTTTGAAATTGTTAAGTGCCACACTTAAGTAGCATCCGGCAAATTAAAGGGCATCTACCACCGAATGAAGGACTGTTAATAGAGGTTGTTAGAGCCCCACAGGCTCATTTGCATACAGTCCGCATCCTGGTGGTAGAGTCCTTAAAGGTAATTCCCATCTGCTAAAGGGTCAGCGGTGTGGAGAGAAGAAAAGAAAATTGAAGAAAACACTATCCGTACCCGGTCAGTGGGGTAACGACATACTGGCCATTGGTTGTGGATACAACATTAACTGGGCATGGTTTTATTAGTCCTGGTCTCAAGGTGAACACTGGGACCACAGATTATTAATGTGATACCAAATGCTCGTGGGCAGGGGGGCGGGCACCGTCCATGAGGCGAGTTGAACCCTCTTACCTCAGGGAAGCACTGCAGACACGATGGGGGAGGATCAAGGTGCAATCCCTGCTAAATTGACACAGTTACCTTGACACTGATGCGAGGCATGGGTGTGAGACCGATGGCTTGGAGAACTGACTTACTAAAAATAAACTGGCAGTTACTCATGGAAAGGGGCAGAGGGGCGCCGTTCTATAGTGGCTTCAGGCAAGTAGCGTAGAGGGGTAGGATTCAGCCCCTGTAATGGGGAGTTAAAGACCTGACATGTTTCTTCGCCTTATTTAAAATTAAGTGTTGGTCCTAACTTTTGGACATTACCACCGCATAGTCCTTGTAGGAACTGCATCGTCCGTGTTTTATTTATATTTTGAGCCAATCTGGTTTATAGTAATCCTAGAACACACGGTGGCCACAAATGGCTGCTGTCCATCATTTTTTTGATATCATTCAATCATTGAGTTGGAGCATTTCCCATAGGGCAAAAAAATTGACCTTAGAGGCCACCCGTATAAACTTTTTTTTAATGCCCTTCAGCACCCTTTTAGCAGAATCATGATTGCATGTTGCAGCAATTGCAGCCCAAGTTCATTGGCCAAGTTTTAAAAAAATAAGCGGCACAAAGATATATTCTTCCCCTTAATCTCCCCCCCCCCAAAAAAAAAAATCGATGTATATGCGAAAAACAATACATCCCTTTCTACAAGGTCGGCTCGTAGACTTAAGATACCGTAGTAAACGCAAGCTCTGCTATAAAGTGGAGTTCTCTCATGTCAGCTTAGATAAACTTATTCTGGTGATGAAAGCATGAATAGAGTAAAAGAAGCATGTTGTATGAATGTGTATGGTAAGTGTTTGTTCTAATACTAAGTACTTCAATTCTGACATAAGAGGTGAATAATACATATGGAGCTGTTGGGAGGGGGGACATGCAGCATGCATCATAAATCTTTATGTGCAGGGTGAGGGATTCTGATGTTGAAATTGCTAAAAGCCAAAGTAGGACAAAGTGTTGGTACAACGATTGTGGGCTCAACTGTGAACTCTTTTGGGAAGAGCTTGTCTATTCAAGTTTGTCAAACTAATAGGAATTCCTTTAGTTATATAGTGCACACAGATTACGCAGCCCTACATAGAGCTTGCTAGATTAGTCCCTGTCCCCATGGGCTCACAATCTAATCAACCTACCAGTATTGTTTGGAGTGTGGGAGAAGAAAAGAAAACCGGAGGGACCAGGAGGAAAACCCACGCAAACACGGAGGGAGGAACATACAAAACTCTTTGCCCGATGTTGACTGGGTGGGAATTTGACAAGGGCCCCGGGCTTCAGGCTGTAGACAACCACTGAGGCATCAATGCCCACTTGATTGGTTGTATTGCACGAACTTCACCAGAGAGCTCTATGGTCGTATTCCCTCCCTCCTCAACATACGATGGCCATAAGGAGAAAAAGCTATCTGCAGATTATTGTTCTATAAGGAAATCCTGTTTATAAAGTTGAGATTTGAGGGGGGTGTTCGTGCAACTGTAACACCTGCCTTGTTCTGGAATTTATTGTCGATCGGAAAAAAGATGTCACTTCACGGTAGTAGTTTATAGTGGGGGATTTTTGGTTTCGTTTAGACAAGTTTTCCTTCGGCTAAGTCAGTTTTTAATTGGAACAAGTACAAATGTATGGATTTTCTTTTACCGGTTTCCAACCACTTTGAATTTGGCGAGCATTATTTCTTTAATAATCTGGTCAAAATGGAAGGTGGGGGGAGTTTTATAGAAATGTTTATTGGTGCCTTGGTTGATTATCTAATTACCACCTGTTTGGCAAATCCATGAGTAAGGCAGAGGGATGGATATCACTGCTCAAAAGATTTTAATTTGACTATAATGGTTTAAGAGGCTTTGTCAGTCAGAAGGGAATAATCAAAACAGCTTTACCTGATATTTTATTGTGCAGACAAAAGAAGGTCTAAATGATACTGTGGGATATGATGAAGCTTGAAGCGAACCCGCCACATGAACCTCATTTTCACTAAAGACAGTTGACAAAAAAGCCCATTGCAGAACTGCATTGCCATATAGATTTTCTGCTTTCTCTAAGCATTTGCATTACCAAATATATTGTGTTACCTTGCACTTGCACACTGACAGAAAACCTAGGGGTAGTCCCAGGGGTGGGTTTGGTTGGATTGCATTTCCAAATAACACACATGACTTCTCGTTCTCAGACTCCTCAGCTCTCAGCCCCCCTTTGTGCTAATGTGACCAGGTCCTCCTACTCCTTCACAGAGGTCAAAGCCGGTGAGGACATTCAGTGGGCGAGGGAGTGTGTGCTGTAATGGAGCACAAAGGTGGGGGGAGAGCTGAGGAGTCTGCAGCCCAGGAGAAGCCCTGGACACTAAACAGTGCATTCTGTCAGGGTGAAAGGGGTAAGTATAACACACAATTATAATGTTATGCAAAATGCTTAGAGGAGGAGGAAAGACATATTGCCAAGCATTGCAGGTGGGAATGGGCTGCTGCAACCTGTATTAGTGAAAATGGGGTGGGGGGTCCCTGGTGACAGGTTCCCTTTAACCAGAAGGTGGGGTGTAAAAACAGTCATAGGAGGAGAATCTCCCCACTATACTACTGGGAACATAAAAAAACAAAGACAACTCACTAATACCTATAGAGCCCTTCCCTCAGGCTGTATTGAGATTGAGATTTCTGATTGATTGCACTTTCTCTGAGTTATCTAAACCCCCTGATTTGGCAGCCACATGGCATGATATAAAATAAAATAATCGATTATACAGTGCCTTAATAAATACATCCTTGTTTATATAGCCGCACACAGATTCCGCAGCGTGCACAGAGCTTTCCAGCTCAGTCCCTGTCCCCAATGGGGACTCACAAATCTAATCAGTCTACCAGTATGTTTTGGAGTGTGGGAGGAAAACCGGAGGGAACTGAAGGAGGAAAAACCCACACAAACACGGAGAGAACATAACAAACTATTAGCAGATGTTGAACACTGGGGGACTTGAACCTATGTCCCCAGCAACTGCAAGGCTGTAATGCTAACCCACTAGCCACGTGCTGCCCCCTTAGAAAAGCTCCAATTTGCATCGTCACACATCCTTACAAATGTACTGGACTAAACGCCTTATGTTCCTGAGTTGGGAACCCGGTCCACCTAAAGCCCAGCAGATGGCCAGGAATTATGATAGAAAAAATAATGATATTAAGTATAAACAACAATCCTAGTAATATTAATAATACTCCTACTACTAATAATAGTAATGAAAGTAATAATGTGTAACCACATACAAAGTCATAACACTACCACTAATAAACATATACCTGTATATTTAAATCCTTTCTTTTCGGCAGATGAATTCAAAAACTTTCCAACTCACATTTCTTATACTTGGGATGACAATGGACAGGAAGATTCATCACTGCTCTACGTAACTAGACGAGCGGCTGTGCGGACCTCTATGCCAGTGGGCGTGAAGGAGCATAGAGGGGCGAGGCAGCTGTGGAGTGTGCAGGAACATGAGTTCCCAAACAGTGCCTGTGTAAGTTTTTACGCGGAAACGACAACAGTTGACCTGCCACCCGGCCTCTTGATGCTCACATAGAGCACTTGTAGTGATATAGTAGATTTAGTTAGTCACTGAGTTTCCCGGAGTTTATGGGGATTGCCAGATGGGACAGGTAGTTAGATGGGGATTGTGTCGCATGCAATTGGAGTTGGAGCAGCTGCATTATTGCTTCATGAGCAGAATGGGGGGGGGTTTGACGTCGGACAATCTGACTAATTCGCGTGTTGCAAAGCACTAGAACCTAATGTGCACCACTAAAAAGGATGGTGAACGCTGTTTGGACCTGAGCGGGGAAGGAGGAGGAAGGACAACATGCAGGAAATCTGGTGCACATTTTAAATTGAACAGTCCATTCCGATGAACAAACCATTTTGGGGGACAGGTAAGTACATGGGCCCACTATGCGGGAACATATAAAAATTCAGGAATTTATGAGGAGCGGTCAGAGGTGCTGACACTATAATCGGTTTTATTGGAGCCTGTATAAGATTAGAAAGGTATTGGTCTGTGTGGGAATGTCTTTCCTGGGGTAGGTTTCGCTTCATTTTCTTTCTCGTGTGTTAGAAGCGGTTCACACTTCTGGGTAAAGGTGAGGGTCGTGAGAAAGTAAGAAAAATGTTCTCCTTTCTGGGAGATGGAAATAAGGCTCTTTTTAAGTTGGAAAATGTCTTGGGACTACATTTTTGGGGTCCAAAATTTTTCCTTTGAGGGTTTCCAGACATCCAGGATCCTGCACTACCTAAACATTTTAAGGCTGAGCACAGATGTTTAGTAAAGCCATAAATCAGACTAGAAAGGAAAGTCAT